>VMDR010001349.1:0-132250 GCA_007922815.1 Macrotus californicus | reverse complement strand
TAGCAGTGTGCTCTTCCTTTAAAATATAAAGTGTACAAATTAATGAAAATGACAAACTACAGAAAAGCGTATTCTTCTCATATAATAAAAGCAAAAGTATATGTTATTTTAAAATAATGATATATGATGCCTACTGGAACTCAAAGGTGAAACTAACTTTTAAATGCCTCAATATATATTATTCAAATATCTTATAAGCTTATAGCCCTTTTCTCCACAAAAGGGTATTATTTTGTAAAGCAAAAATAAACACACACCTTTTGTTAAAATCATAAATTCTTACTATGACATAATCCTTAGGCTGCTAAGATGCTATCAATGTTGCTTAACAAAATTAACAAAAATTAACAAAATAGTGATATCACTCCAATTCTATTCAGAATAAAAGACATATGTGATTTTATATAAATATCTTTTAATACCATAATTCCCACAAACTCTGGGTTTAGGAGGAAAAAATAACCTTAAAATGTATGTAAGAGATACATATAGATGTGTGAACAAAAACAGTTTGCAAATCTAAACCTTTAGTGTCCTTCATGGCTGAAAATGCCATATCTATTTCATTTCTGTATATAAAGTATATGTTACGATGAAGTGAAAATGTCATATGAGTTTTTTACATTATAGTTAAAGTCTTTTTCATGAGAAAATGCTTTGTGCAGAACATAGCTAATAAAGGAAATGAAGTGATTATAACTGATGTTTACAAAGCCCTTTATAATTCAAAAATAATTGTACAGGCATAATTTCATGTACCTCTCAGAACAATCTTGAGGTAGGTACTTCACTTTGCACACAACTAGACAGATTCTGAGAAGGCAGGTGATCTGTCCAGAGAAGGCTGCTCAGGAAGAACCAAGGTTAGAACCTAAACGTTCTAAATCCAGCACTGTTTGCACAATTCAATACCAAATTTCAGCACACCACAGGAATATTCTTTTCTAGGGTTAAAAGAGAAAAGCTTATTAAAATACAGGCTCCTACTATTATAACAAGTTCTTAAGTACTGCTCTCCAAACAAAAATATTTATTTTAAACTATTATACAGAAGACATTCAGTTGGGCAAAGAAAACTATCAGGTAATGACTATCATCTGTATTCACCAAGTTGGTTTTTATTAAGCAATCATAAATTTTTAAAAAGCCCTGTGTCTTCAGGCAATGATAACGCAATCAAGAACTCAGTCGCACTTGGTAGCAACACAGACATCTGGAGAAGGATGAAGATTCGTTCCGTTTTCACTCTCTTCACAGCAGTGGGTTTTCTCCCAGCTTACTTAACAATTTAACAACCCTTGAGATCTTTGCCCCCAACTTAAGAAAATGTCAAGCAAAAAAAATTAAACCCCCATCCTTCACACCAAAACTACAAGATTGAGTTTCAACAGGAAAACAAAACTACATATGTGTTAAAATTAAGGCTTCATCATTGTTTTCAGTTTTCCAACGTGTTTCACAGAAATACTCGAAAGTCTTCAACTGGCAAGACATTCCCTAAGAGTCTCAGTTTCCCACCCAATTCCCTCCAAAAATCTGTTTCCTGAAATATACCTGATAATCCACTCTGACACTGTTTGTGGTTCAAGTATTTAACCACAGTGATGCAAAAGTGAGCACCACAGAAAATACCAAAATGTCATTTATTTTTGCACTCCTGGCCACCATTTTTATTACTACAACAGAAAAACCGATCGGGATATAATTCAAAGAGGCCTGCTGAGGTGTTGGGAAATTTAATAACGTATAATGAAGGAGGGTTAAAGGAACAAACAGCAATAATTAAAATTACAACACATCGGCACTGGTTCCTTTTTTTTTTTTTTTTGAAAGTATATCTAGTGGTTTCCTAAAAAGCCTCCTTAGCAAGAATGCCAAAACTCTCAAACTCAACAGTAGAAACATAAAAGCAGGCGGTGACTGCTTCATCCACAGGAGGCTGCAATTTTAATTGTTGTAATTATCTGCACATAGCACTGTCGCTGGCTACACTGCCAGTCCCCACAAGGACACGGGGAGACGGGCGACAGGGACTTCAGCAGACCGTTTCTGAAGCTCCGGCCACCACGCACACACAGCACACAGCCCGCGAGTACGCTGCAGCGCCCCTCTGACAATGCAACACAGCACGCTCTTCACAAAACGGGGCGCCCTTCCTGCCTCCGCTTTCTCTGGGAGATCTCACTTACACTGGAAGCAAAAACCGACCCTTCGCCTTCCGAGGGGCGAAGCGGCGTCCGCGCAGGGCCCCGGCGGCGGGCACGTGTCGGCCTCCCAGCGCCGCCGGCGAGCGCGCCGCCCCTTCTGCAGCGGCCGCAGGCCCGGACCCCTGCGGCCGCCAGTCCCCCCGGTCCCGGGCGGGGAGCGGCGCGGCCGGGCCGGGGCAGTCCTGGCCAGGGGGCGACGCTTCGGAAGACCCTCAAGGGGGCCGGGGGGGGGGGGGGGCAAGCCTCCCCCGGGATTTCAGTCAGGCCAGGAACGCGCCTCCCAACGCCCACTCCCCGAATAAAAAGAAGCCTCGGCCTTCGCGGGGACACGGGGGAGCCCCTCTCCGGGGAGCGCCCCGCGCGCCTGGCTAAGCGGGGAGGGGGTCCGGGAGGGGGCGGGCCCGCGCCGCCGCGCTCCGGGCCCGGGCCCCAGAGGAGGAAACGTGGGGCCGACTCCCCGCAGCCCAGGGCGTTGGGGAGGGCACAGCGGGGCCAGCGGGGCTCGGAGGCGGCGGCCGGACTCCAGCCCTGCCGACCCGGACCTGACCACACGGGGCCGCGGCCTCCACGCCCCCTCCCCCTCCCAACGTGCGACTGCATCCGAGGAGACCCAGGCTGGGGGAAAGGGCGCAGTCCTCCCGAGCGTGCGGGCCGCGCCGGTACTGACCCCCGGGGCCGCCGCCGCAGCTCGCCCAGGTCCGTGGTCCGCTGACCCGACCCTGCTCCTCAGCCGCCGCCGCCGCCGCCTCGTAGCGTCTCAGGCCCCTCTCGCTGTTTTTGTTTTGTTCTACCCAGTAACACGGGGGCGAGAAGCCGGCGTTTATTGGGCCAAGCGAGGAGGTCGGCTGGCCAATCGTAACGGCGGAGCTGGAGCTGCGGAGGAAAAGGGAGGGAAGTGAAACGTGGAAAGCGGGGCAAGGGCCCAAGAAGGCGCATGCGCGTCTGGCTCCCAGAGCTTGCTGGAGTGGGAGTGGGGCGGGCAGCTGGAGTGGGGGAGGTTGGAAGGCTGGGGAAATGGAAGCATGGGTGGAAGGGTTGTGACTTGGAGCTGTGAGTACGCTGAGGCTGTCTTGAGCAGCTCGCCCATTTTCCTCATAAGGCGATAGGCAAATTTGGCTAAAGCAAAGCCTTTGGGCTTTCTGAGGGTCCCTGCCCCCACTTCAGGACCCAGTCCTCATGGGAGTATGTTTAATCTTTCCATTTTCTTCTTTCTCTGGTTCCTGCTCACACCTTGACTCCTACAGTGTACTAACCCCATGATAAGGACTTTATTTTAGTGAGTGTTCTCATCCTTTGAGACAGAAATCACTCCCATTTCACAGATGAGGATACCTACTCAAAAACTTTTTGAAGTCCCTTTGCTGGGGTTCAAACTCACACACTCAGGATTCCAAGGCTGAGTTTCTAAACTCTGGCTTTAATTTCTTTATTGAATCCTCCACCTCTTCTTTTGTTATTGCTTTTTTTTTTTTTTTAGGAAACTCCATGGTGTTTATGATCCCTACCTTTGGGAATATATCAGAAGAAACATGAAACACTAATTTGAAAGTATATATGCACCCTATCTTCACTGCAGCATTATTTACAATAGCCAAGATTTGGAAACTGCGCACATGCCCATCAGTAGATGAGTGGATAAAAAGCGGTGGTACATTTACTCAATGTACCGCTTGGCGGTAAAAAGGAAGGAAATGCTGCCCTTTGCAACAGTATGGACGGATCTGGAGAGCATTATGCTAAGTGAAATAAGGCAGTCAGAAAAATACAAATGCTGTATGATTTCACTTATATGTGGAATCTAATGCACAATATGAACAAACAAAATAAAACCAGATTCATACACACAGAAAACTGACAGCTGTCAGAGGGAAAATGGCTAGGGCCCTTCCTGAAAAAGGTGAAGAAATGGAAAAAAATAAATACTGAGACACAGACAACACTTTGATGATTACAAGAGGGAAAGGGAAGGTAGACGAGGGTGAAGGGGAGGGGAGTTAAAGGTGATGTAAAGAGACTTGACTTTGGATGGTGAACGTGCAATACAATATGTAGATGAGTATTATAGAAATGTACACTGAAACCTATACAATTGTATTAACCAATGTTGTCCCAGTAAGTTCAATTATAAAAAGATACTTCCACCTCCTGTGGCTTTTCTTTGTGGCTTTTCCTCGTGGCTACTGTTCTCTTTGACTAGTCTTACTCTTTCTTGTTCCCTAACCCTGAGGTAATGCCCAGAACCTTCTGCTGTCTCTGTGGTCTCAGGAGAGGACATGGGCATTAGCTCTGGCAGGATTTTCTGATTGATAGGTTGGTGTGTCCCAAACCTAAGTGCTTCCTCCTTCACTAGGTGAGCCCCTTTCCCTGATTTACACCTTCTTTCTGTCCAGTCACCCTGCCTGGGAATCATCTCTGCTGTTATTATTCCTCTGCATGCACAAAACAAACAAACAAAAATAAAAATCTTCACTAGCTACCTATCGCCAGCCCAGAACATCAGTACCTGAGGCAGGCATTCAAGAAATGGGGTTCTAGTCCTAGCTCCCCTACTAGCTACCTGTAAGAAATTCAGTCCCTCTCAGACCTCTGGTTTTTCACCAGTAAAATTTTGAAATCAGGTTCAATTGGTAGATCCCAAGGTATTTCCCAAAGACCATGAATTTGTGGAACTTGAACTGATATCACAAAAAAAATACAGAATAGGGACTGTTCCCTAATCAAATTGACTTGGAAAGAAATTGTTTTAACAAAGTTAAAACTGTTTATTTTCCCCCCAACTCTTCTCAGTCTATTTAATAAGCTAATGTGCCTTGAAAATCTTGGGGGACCAGAGTAGGAAGCTAAATAACATTCCCCCAACTTATTTAAACACAGAACCGTTTTTGTTTTCAAGATACCCAGAATCGGTGTTACTTAGAAACCAGTTTGGAAAATACAGATGACAGCCTCTTTGACCAGCATTCCTTCTAGCTGTGTTAAACACTCACCACACTGGCTACCCGCATCTTTGCTAAACTTTCAAAAAGATTAACAAATAAAAAGAATAAGCGGGAAAATGGAAAAGTATCCAAGTGCGAAGAATGTTTGCCCACCAAATCAATCCACAAATATTTATTGTGTGCCTGACCTGGGAAAAGATGGAGCTGATCCAGCTGTATTCTTGGCAAAGGCACTATATTCTACTTTAAGGTAGGTAGCATCTGGAGTGTAGAGCTGTCCAGGCTTTGGGGCCTCAATGTACATTTTCATTTCACTTTATAATTGCTTACTAACTTTCTGTTTCCTAAAGCCCCGTGCCTAGGGACTTATGTCAATATAGCTGTCACATGAGAGAAAAGGAGAGAGCCTGTCCCTTTAACTCATTCTATCCAAGATGGTGGAATTGCAACGTTCATTTCCCTGAAGAATGACCAACTCCACTTTAGGAGAGGAAGGGCCACCGTGTTGTTCAGGATGAGACAGCTGTTCAGAGGTGGCAATGGAAACTCTGCTATGTGTTCAGATAGACATACATGTCTTCCCTGAACCACTCAAGATTAAGCGATATTTTTTTAAAGATTTTATTTAATTTGAGAGAGAGGGGAAGCAAGAGAGAAAGAGAGGGAGAGACACATTGCTGTGAAAGAGAAACACCAATCGGTTGCCTCTCATATGTGCCCCACCCGGGGATGAACCTGCAACCCAGGCACGTGCCATGACCTGGAATTGAACTGGGGACAGTTCACTTTGCAGGGTGATGCCCAACCAAATGAGCCACACTGGTCAGGGCAGGATTAAGCATAGTTGGCCCCTGCAGGAAGTCCTTAAGGAGCCATTTGTGTCCTCACACCCAGTGATGCTGAGAAAGGCACTGAGCACCACTGGAGTCCTTGTAGTGGGGGACAAGAGATGAACAGGTTTGTCACTGGTGGCAAGGAAAAATTCCACCAGGTGTGGACAGAGGGACTGTCACTCCCAACCCAGGTGCTTCCTCTGAATGCAAAGCTCAGATAATATCACCTCCCTTTATATCAAAGGCAAGAACAAAGGCTGGTGTAGGGTTGGGAATGCTAATGAGTTAATGTGGGTAAATTACTTGGAAATGCACAGGTGCCAGGCAAAAGATAAGCACCTCAGTTTGCTATTACTGTCCTTGGAACTCTCCAAGGTCTTTTCAATTCTTTAGGCAAAGCCATTTTTGAGAACATAAGTTCCATAGGAAGCACTGTTCATACCCCTTGAAAAAGGTCAAGAACAGGCCATCTCTGGAGACTGGGAGGGCCTCAACCCACTTCCTGCTGAAGAACTTTCAGATGCTGCTCTCATTTGCTTCAGTTTCATCTACCTGAGCTGCCATCCTGCCTATTTTCAAACCAAGGACCGAATTTTAGGAATTGCTGTAAGGCACTGAATCGCTCTTACGAATGGTAAAAGACAGGAAACATGCTCTGAAGAAAGAGCTGCATAAAGAATTCTAATACTGATGATGACATTTGTGTTGTGTTTTAAGGCTTCCTGAGCACTTTCACCTCTTCCCTATGAAGTAGAGGAGCAGGTATCACTCTGCTTAAAAGATGAGGAAAATGAGGCTTGAGCAGGTCATTAGTAATCATGGGCCTTTTATGCTAAAAGGAAATGTGGGGATCCCTAGTCCAAATCCTTCATTTTACAAATGGGGAAACAGAGACCCAGAGAAGTTAAGTGAGTTGCCCAAAGCCACACAGCTAGTCAGTAAGCAGAAGCAGAATGCAAATGAGGTGTCAGTGTCCCAGCATTGCACAGGATAGGGAGCAGGTTGACAGGGAAAGTCCAGACCTCCTGACACCCAGGACTGGATTTTTTCTGCCACTCAACCTTGAGTCTTTTGATTAAAAAAAAAAAAACACCAAAGTTATATACCTGAGCCCATTGCTGGTCTCCAGAGCCTCGGCTATCAGATGAGTCCATTTTAAGATCCTGGATGTGAGGAAGGAGGGGGAGTGGTGGGTAGAGAGGCTTTGCATGATGTTTAGAAGCTGTTGAGGGGTGATTTTCAAGAATCTCTTTTCTAGAGTGAAGAGCTTAGAGTAATGTGAAGCATAGCACAAAGAAGAAGATGCAATGTTTTAAAATAGTATGTACCAAGAATGGCTAATAAGGTTTTACTTCCCCAATTCAAGTTCTGAGAGGTTTTCTTGGTGCGTGTCTTTCTGTTGTTCCCCTACCAAATCACTCCTGCTACCTTAGGATTTAGAAACAAGCTCAATTAAGGATGGGGAGCTCCAGCAGATCATCTTTTCCCACAAAGCCCAGAAACTTTAACCCATCTCCTGCACCTGGCCTAAGTTTTAAGCCTATGAAAACGAGCTGCTCCAAATTCTGCCATTGCTCCAGTGCTTTCCAGTGTGACTAAAGTCGTCACACCCTGCCTTTATTTAATTGTGTTGAGCCAGGGTGGAGAAGAACTCCAACTGTATCTCTAGAGGGCTTATTTGCATTCTTCTGGAACACTGGATCCCTCAGCTAGGCATCACACTTCTCAGAACTGAACCTCTTTTCTTCAGTGAGCCCGGAATGAACATAAACTGCTGTTACACCCCCCTCCTGTCTCAGATGTCATTTCTGCTCGCCACCCAAATGAGGTAGTAGAGCCTGAGAAGCCTGGTGTGGAAATGAGAGAGCCTTCATGCTGGAAAATAAGAATGAAGTATCACGGGTTGTGACTGAGAGCCTGATCTACAGAGAAACACAACCGGGAAGGAAGGCTGGAAAGGGGGAAGGGCAGGCTCAAGAGGTCACCAAAGCTGGGCAGAAGGAAGAAAAGGAAGTTAATGAAGGGAACTCATCAAGCCTTTATTTGGGGCAAAAAGAAATAAAAGTAGTGGAAAATAACAGAGCAGGGGCAAGCCAAGAAAGATACTGGTTTTTATTATGAAATGTTTATAATAAAAATGAAGTTAGTCCCATGGAAGGTCAGAGACAGAGGAAGGTCCTGGGAGATGGCCTCATGAGGCCAACTTGCTCAGAATACAGATGAAAAACTAAGGTCCAGAGAGAAGAAGTCTGGCTCCTGACAAATTACAGACAGCCATAGTACCTCTTCTCGCTACGTATAGCTGCCTGCCTTTTTCCATATGGTTCTCTGAACACATCTTCTCCGGCCACATTTCTCCCTCTCCCTCCCCTTCATCCCTTCCTCCTTCCCTCCCTCTCTCTTCCTCTCCTCCTTTTCTTCCTTCCTCCTTGTCTTCCTTCCTGCTTTCTGTCTTTCTTCCTTTCTTTCTTCCTTTCTTTCTTTCTCTGTCTCTCTCTGTCTCTGTCTCTCTCTCTCTCCAAAGAGGGAAGCTTCCTGAAAAAAAAAAACAAACACAAGGACTAACATTTTAAAGCAGTTCCAGGAAACCCCCAAATTCTGCATCCAAAGCAACATGATTGGCAGCCCTGCCACACGCTGACAAAACCAGTATTGAAACAGGAACTAGCAGGCAACAAGGCACCCTCCTCCAAGAACCAAGAATTCAAAAGAAAGAAGGAAATAACTCCTGAGGGGGCAATTTAAGTCTCACCACCATTTCTTGTGCTATATATGTGTGAGTGTATGTGTGTGTTTGTTTTTAGAAAGTTTTCTTTCAGGGCAATGAATCAAGGTCAGTGATTTATTGATGAGCTTCAAAGGGTACAAGAACATCCTAAAATTTTGTGCAAATTTCATTATGAATATGCATTTTCTGGCACAAGGATCTATAATTTTTTTCATAAGACACCCAAGAGAGTCATGTCTCAAAACACATCAAGAACTTCTGGAATATAGCATCATCTTTAGAGTGGGTGTTTCATCAGGAAATGCCACCAGACTTTCCTCTGTGTCAAACCAGGTACAGAATCAAAGTGCCTTCAAAGTAACCACAGCAGGGAAGCAAAATTGGTTTTAAGGACAGCAATGATCCTAGAAAGAAATGGGATGCCATCTTAAGACATCACAATAGTCATTTCAGTCAGGTGTGGTAGCTACATTCTATTATGTTGTCCTCAATGGGCCAGAAATATAAGCTGAACATCCCAGTGTTTCCCAAACAAAGGTCATAGCTCCATCAACCACGACTTTATCTTTAAAAACTCAAACTGATTGAAGAGAAGGAAATAGTATATGGTGTCTGTCAAAATGCAGCAGGTCCTTGAATAGCATCGTTTTGTTCCATGTCCTTTTGTTATAACTCTAATTAGAAAACAAAAATCAATTCCTGCCGAAGGCCTCTATTTGCATGGAGCTGGCACATTCTGCTCATGTCTACGTGTGTTTTCTCTGGGGGCTTCAGTCTCCTCCCATGTCCCAAAGAGGTGCGCGTGAGTTGAACTGGTGTGTCTACATTGTCCCAGTGTGAGTGAGTGTGGGTTGTGTGAGTGTGCCCTGCAATGTAAGAGCATTGTGTCCATGGCTGGTCCCCGCCTTACCCTCAGAGATGCCAGGATAGCCTCCAGCCCTCAGCAACCCTGAACTGGAATAGGAGGTAGCAGAAGAATTATCTTACTTGTTTCTATTAATCTTACATTTGTATAGCTCATATTTATTTTCATATTTAATATTAGAAGTGTTTTGGGTCTATTTTGAATTTTGAGGTTTTTGTGACCAGGAATATGCTATAGGAACATAACTCTTGTTTATATCAATTAGCCTATGGTAACCTTGGTTTTATTAAACAGCATTTCGCTTAAAGTCACAGCACTTATGGACAAAGTTAAGTGAGGACTTACTGCATACGACACAGATATTCCACCATGAAAGGGTTCTAGGATGAAGTCATTGGAGGAAATATCATCTTCCCTTTTATAGAATTACAATAAACAATGGTGTTTGAAAGTATCTGAGAAACCGTATCATATGTAAACCCATGTAATTTTCTTTAAGTCAATATTTGCTGAATTTACTTGATCAGGACATCATTAACATCTAGGGGAATACACACTGGGAAGCACTGATACTGTAGAATAGGACCAGGGCTAGAAGACAAGAGGCTTGGATTCTAGTCCTGGCTCTGCTACTAATTGGATGTCTGACCTTTGGCCATTTGACTGCTCTGAAGGTGTAGAACTTGAAAGGTCTCCCCAATTCTTTCTGGGGCTGTGAGCCATCGAATATGATCTCTGGTTTGGGTAATGGCCTAAGACCCTGCTTTTAGCCATTTTCAGTGATTGTGCGTATTTTCATCCAGGAGATAGTATGGTAGCTGCTACCCTTAATAAGCAACAGTCTCTTAAGAATCCTTTGGAAGGATAAGGTAATTGTCGAGGTACTAGAACAGGACAGATCCAACACTGCCAGGTTGGAGTGGCTTTATTCACTGTGATGAGTGCATGTGGCAGTCCCAAAGCCATAAACCTTAGTCAATACAGAGGCAGCTGACTGGTGACCATACACATTTGATGGGGCTGTTTTTTTGGAAACTACACAGCCTCTTTGAAGCTAGCAAGGTTTTGCCAACCATAATCACATGAATTTAAGAACAAATGCCTTTATTTTAAAGGACCAAAGTGGTTCCCACAGGCATTATTATCCTCTGAGAGAACCCCCTATGTCAGAAAAAGACTTCTGACTCCAGCTTACCTTCAAAGGTGTTTGAGTCAGGAACAGCCCCGACAACAAGCTTTCCCAGGGTGTTCTGGAGGCCTGGGAACACTTTAAGTACCCCCTGTGACGCTCCTAACTCTTGCACAATCAGTGGGGAAGTAGCATTAAGGTTACACTCACTTTCTGCATCCGAGGCACAGGAAGCTCTATAAAAGTTTTGCAGGCGTAACATAGGGAAGATGTCATAAAACACAGGGGCCCAGAGCTACAGGAAGCAAGGCCAGAGATATGTTGGAACTTGTTCCATGAAAGGGTTTCCCCAGCCACCCCTTTTGTGTCCTTACATCCAGGTGGGGCCACATGTCCAGGCAGGCTGTGCTGAGTGCAGCTTCTTATGTCGCCAAAGAAATCTTTCAAAAACAAATCTACCCCACCCTAGCTGGGTAGCTCAGTTGATTAGAGCATCGTCCCAATCCAGGCATGTTCAGCCTTTTGGTGTCTCTGGGCCACACTGGAAGAAGAAGAGTTGTCTTGGACCACACATTAAATACATGGCAACATGTCATCACAAGAAATCTCATAATATTTTAAGTAAATTTATGATTTTGTGTTGGGCCACATTCATAGCCATCCTGAACCGCAAGCGGCCTGCGGGCCACAGGTTGGACACCCCTATCGAATACACCAAGGTTGTGGGTTCAATCCCTGGTCAGGGCACATACAAGAATCAACCAATGAATGCATAAATAAGTGGAACAACAAATCTCTCTTTCTCTCTCCCTCTTTCAAATCAATAAATAAAAAATAAACCTATCCTATCGCTCCTTTGTCCATGAAATTTAAACCGTTTAGTAAAGCATATCTCCCCAGATAGGGCAGTTTGCCCGCGGTCAAAAGGCTGGGGTCAACAAGTGGAGAACGACACAGCTATATACAAGAACTGGGACGATCCCTGTGGGCTTCAGTGGAAAATTCTCCCAAACTACACTAAGTACAAATCAGGGTTAATATGTGCCATTTATCCTCATGTTATGAGAAATAGGGAGCTATAAGAATATTTATTCAGACTTGTTTATATTTGCATATGAAAGCACTGAAAGGATATACAAGAAACGGATACAACTTTCGTAAGGGCAGTGAGGACGCGAGGTACACAGAGGCCAGGAGCGAGGCAGGCTTCTCAGCACACACCTGTTGACATTGCTGTGGTGTTTGAACTTGCTAAAAAGTACAACAGTCTGGGATCTAGAACCACCAGAACTGGGTTTGAATGATGGCTCTTCTGCTTCCTAGTTTTGAACGAGTTTCCTGTATCTTCTCTGCCCCTCAGTTTCCTCACCTGTAACATCACCTGGACCAGGGCAGCATCAGGGCTGTTGTTCACAGACAATGTGTGTAAAGTACTCAGCAGGATGTCTGACATATTATAAGTACCCAATTAATAAAAAATAGATACCTTGGTTGCTACTGAGGTTATTTTTCTTTATTGAATTCTATGGTCCTTCAGATTTGGATAAAACAACACCTCCTGTGGGGAGTTTTTCCTGATCCAGGGCAGAAGACGATATGCCTGTCTGGTCTCATGCTGGTCTCCCAGGCTCAGCTCTGTTTCCATCTTGGCTCCCCCCTGGACTGTAGGTCCCTGAAAGGCAAATAAATAAATAAATATCCAATCCCTGCACCAGGCACAGTAAGTGCTTGTCAATAACATTTGGGGAAAGAATGAAGGGCCACATAGAATTTTGATTTTCTGTACAGGAGTTTGTCTGGAGCGTCAGGGGGATTTCACTTCCTGGTTTAGCCCAGCAGTTGCCTGTCTGTCATTCACTGAGTCTGCAGAGCTGCTCCGAGAATAAACAGCAACAATTGGGCTTCAGTGCTTGTGGTTGAAGCCTGGCTTTGCAGAGAACATGCCAAAAAGGCGGACTGTGGCGATTCATAGAGGCCTCAGGAATGGCAGGAAGCTGGAGCTCTCCAGGGATCCCAGCCAAGCCAGACCCCAGGCAGAACGTGCAGAATAACATTGCAGCTGACCGAGGAACACTCTGGCCTGATACACTGAGTGAGGCAGGATTGATATTTCGGCCTCAGTTCAGGGGCCAGACCCAACAGCCCCTGAGCTGTTTGTGCTCTCACAGAGCCTGCCCCTCTGGGGGTGAGGTCTGGTTCAGAGGAAGAGCTGACAAAAATAAAACCAGAGGGGTAAGGTGCTACACAGGAAGCTGCAGGTCAGCAGCCAGAACAGAGTGCAGGTCTTTGGATGACACACCACAAAAAAGCTGCCCGATTATCAGAACACAGAACAGAACCCCGACTATTTGCATTTGGGGGTTTCTTCTTTCAGGAGTCAAGTCAACAATACCGACTTTTGTCAGGCAGATGGGGGTCTAGTTTTGGCCTCTGAAATTAACCAGATGATTGAGCTTCGATAAGGGGTCTCTCTGAGCCTTTTTTTTTCCCTTTGTTTGGGAGCCTTTGGAGGCTTATGCGAAAAAACCTACTCAAGCATCCACATAATAAATGTTTCTTTCCTCCCTTCGTTATTCAGCACTGTTAAAGAGAACACTACAGGCCCAAACCTACATTTAATACCTAACTTAACTGTTATCTTAACCTTTCCTAGAACTATAATCTTAATCAGTTTGGAATTTTCTGGTCAGGAACCTCTCAATCACCCCCATAAAAAGAAGAGGCAATCTGTGTGATAAAACCCCTTGCCTCCTCCCTCCCCCGGAAAAGAACACATCTTAATCTAAAAATAACCCCTTCTTTTTCTGTTCCTAGCTCCTTCCTCCCACCCTTCTTTCTATAAACACCTTCTGTTTCATACAGCCCCTCAGAGCAGCCCTTCCAGCTGCTCAATGGGATGCTGCCCTGTTATGAATTGCTTAATAAAACCAATTGGACTTTCAAGTTTACTCAGGTGAATTTTGTTTTTTAGCAGCAGTGTTGAAGGTGAAAGGCAAGGTGGCAAGTTATAAGGTGAAATCTCACTAAAATCACACCACACACAATATATACACACTGTACACACACACACAAGTACCAGACACACACATATATATCACATACCACATATACATACCACGCACATACACATATCACATACATACGCATGCTAAATTTAAAACATTTATGAATCAACAGCTCTAAATTTCACAGTCCTTCCATTGGCTGCTCCCTAAGTGGAAACAGATTATCTTCCCCCAACTGTTTCTGGGGCAGAGTTCCTCTAAATATGGGTCTACTCATAATGATTTCGTTTCCTTTTCTCAATCAACAGTCATTCGACACCAGTACCTGGTGTTCTCTGAAGCTCTGCCCTTTTATTTATAAATCTGGGAACTGAGGGCAGATTTGCACACGTTCGTGAAGACCCCCAATCATTGGGTGACTATTGTGTGCCCAGCACACTCCACGGTGTCTGATCCTCCCCACACCCAGCAAGATACTGTTATCCCCTCACACAAACGGATGAGGAAACAGAGGCTCAGAAAGATCAAAAAAATCACCTGAGGCTTCACAAGCAGTGAGGGGCAGGATGTGAGCCCAAGTGACCTATCAGCCTGAGCTGCTTCCACTGCCTACTGCAGCCTAGCAACACAAAATCCTATTCAAGCTCTTGTGGAGTTCCTAATCCACTGTCCTGAATACCACCCGCACTGTTTCTCTCCCAAGTTTCTACCTGGGTTCCTCTTGGTCCAAGCTCTCTCTCCTCCCCTCTGCCCTCTTCCCTCTTGGGAGCTGCAGGCTTTGCCCTCTTGGAGCCGTGCCCTATGGGCAGGAGGCTGAAGGGTTCTACTTCCTGTAGCCCTGCCAGCATGACCAATGCAAACTTCTCACTGGAAAACACCAAGCCCTCCGGACAAAGGCTCTGTGTGATGTTCTAGTGGCTGCCTAACAGGTCTTCTGTGAAAAGACCCAGCTGGGGTACAGCTGGGCTGCCAGGCCTGGGACAGGCAGAGTTGATCAACAGCTTCTCCAGCCACAGAGCTCAGATGGGACTGGAGCCAGGTACTGCCTGCCTCAGTACCTAAACCCTCCCTGGCCTCAGCCAGAGCCCATTTCTGGGAAATCAGCAGGACAGCTCGATTTTCAGGAGCTGAGGCTGGGGGCTCCTATACAGTAGAATATGACTTTGAGGTTTCTATCTACAATGTTCTCTCTGCAGGCTGGTGTGAAAGGGTCCTTCCTGCTATGGACAGTGGAGAATTGGATGTCTTGTTGCCTCTGTCAAGGTGAACTCAGCCCTGTTTCTGGTTTAATTAGACAAATGTTATGGAGTACCCCAGAACAGCCTGTACCGTTTTAAGGACTCAGAGTACAAAGATAAGCATGGGCCCTGCCTTTAAGGAGCTCACAGACTAGATGGGTAGGGATGATAAGACCCATAAAAATGAGTAGAGTGTGCACTGAAAAGTGATAAGTGTACTAGAAGGGTTAGAGAAAAATACTATGAATGTTGACAGAAGATAGAGGGTGATTCTGGGCTGGGAGGGAGGTAAAGCTGTGACCAGTCCATGATGGGTCTTGAGTGATAGTTTGGACTTTATGGAGCCAGACTGTTGAAAGCCATCAAACGCTTCCGAAAGGGCAGTGGCCATATCAGAGCCATGGGGCCTGGAACCTTATATTAGTCCTCTACCTTCTGGAGCAACCAGACTGGAATTTCTAAAAGGGAAAAACTGAAGTTCTACTATTTTTACAAGGGCTTTGTTCCCTAAATAAAATGGTTCAGGGTTTACATAAAATGTGCAATGGTCAAAAGCTGCCCTTTGCTCCTGGTCCCGGGTGTTCCTAGCCCGACAGTCACCATCTCTCTCCTATGTGCCCTGACCCAGCCATCTCCGTGCATGAAAGACGTGAGAATGAGGCATATGGGGCAGGAGGCAGGTATCCGGCTCACGGAAATGGTCCTGGCTCACCAGAGTGCCTGGGAACCTTTGCTGACCTGCCAGCTTGCCTTGGCTCAGCTCACAGCCTTCTGGGAAGTAGTCGGCCTGTTGAACAAAGGATGTCAGTAAGTTGTAGTTGGCTTAAGTTGCCTGAGAAAAGTGTGTGTGCACACGCCTGCATGCTCGCTCAGGACGACGTGTTTTGCAGCTGATTTCAATCTGGGTCAGAACTGTGCAGCCCTCAGCACATCGCTATCTAGAGAGGATAAGCTTGAACAATCCCCTCCAGGACCGAGCAGCGATAAACTAGCCCTCTGAAAGTAAACACAGCTGTTTCCCATGCTCTAGTTTCTAATGACAAGAGGCCTGCTTCCTCAGCAGAAGAGATCCAGGTAGCTGGTGGGTTTGGGTAAACCTCCCAGAGAGGCAAGGCTGTGCAGCCTGCCCATTCTTCTGGTGAGAAACGCAGAAGAGGCAATGGTGTGTTCTGCCCCAGCCAAGCTTCTTCCCCTTGGCTCCTCAAAGAAAGCAAGTATGGGGCCACACCGGACGGGGCCCTGCAGCTGAGAAAGACACCTAGGTTTTCGTGCTTGTCCCGCCACTCAGCTACCATGTGACCAAGTCATCTTGTCTCACTGGCATCCGTTTTCTACCTGTAAAGGGGAACCAACACTTCCATCGGTGTGAAAGTCACCAAGAGAATCCTCAAAGACTTCTGAGGAATCTAAAGAAATTACTTCACCCGTCAGACTATCTCATTCTTTACTCAGAGAAAAGTGCCTTAGATCTCTCGGAACCTGTGCTTTCTTAGTTTACATATAATGAGAATATACTTGGTTTTCTGGCTTCCTGGCCTACCACAGATGACAAACAGTTGCTTACCAGGGATTTGGTCTGCTAGAGATAGGCATACTGTTGACTGACAGAAACATAAAAGTCAACCAAGAGAGCAAGGAAAGAGGAAGAAAGCCCTGGCTGGTGTGGCTCAGTTGATTGGAACGTTTTTCCATAACTGAAAAGTTGTGGGTTCGATTCTCAGTCAGGACACGTGCCTGGGTTGCAGGTTCCGTCCTCAGTCCAGATGTGGGCATGTATAATCCCCACTCCAGGCACATAGGGGAGGCAACAGATCAATTCTTCTCTTTGGCATCGATGTTTCTCTCTTTTCCTTTCTCTCTCTCTAGGAGCAATGAAAAAAAAAAAAAATGTCCTCAGGCAAGGATGAGAGAGAGAGAGTGAGAGAGTGAGAGAGAGAAACTAGGGTAGAAACAAGATCTTTAAAAGCAACACAAGCTGTTTGGTACTAGGGTGCATATGCTTACACATGTCAATAGCTCCACTGGCCATCTTGCCTAGCAGTCTAGCATGATAAGTGATTACAAGGACTTTCCAGGGAAATTTCAAATGACTGTACTCTACATCTACTGTTTAGTAAGGCAGGGCTTTACAGAATATTATTTTAGAAAAATTGCCTTCTAAATGTTTCAAGTAAATAAACCCTTGGTGCTTAAAGGGGGAAGTCTCCAACATCCTGAACATACAGATATCAAAAAAGACACATGTAGTCCACAAGCGCTCTGGTGGGCACTGTCATACCTGTTCTCTGCAAATCAGTGTTTGTCCCTGGCTCAAGGGACAAACTTGATCTGAGTCTCCAATCAAATAATAGGAATGCAAAAGCTACTAAAAAGGTATAAAATACTATCCAAATTAACCATTGGGATAGCAAGGGGTAATCCCTTTGGTCTCAAATTATTTTTGAAGGCTGGCTATTTAGAATTATCCCAACAGATATGGGTGTTGATGGGTTGGCTTGGGACATAAATTTGTTTTGTCTGTAGTGCTGTTTACATTGTGTGGCATGCCCACTGTGGGAGGAGGGAGACGGGGAGCCAGCAAATATAATCTCTGACCAGCAGAAACGTCCTTTTCAATGAGTGGAGCTGTCCTCTCTATGTCTACGTGAACTCTGAGAGCTTGTAGAGAAACTTGACCAATCAAACCATATACTTCTGCTGCTGGTCAGGCCCTGTGCTGGGTACATGGGAGGGAGGGGCCCCCAAGAAGCACGGTGCTGCTTTCAAGAAGCTTACAGACCATTTGCTTTTCAAGGCTAGGGCCTAGGTCACACATGAAGTATTGGGTAAATAGCACTATTGCCAATACTGTTATTTTTAAATACATTCCAGTGCACAAATAATACTCATTTATGCAGAAAAATAAGAAAATACTGATGAGGAGAGAGGGAGGGAAATTAAAAGCATTTGTAATTCCATTACACAGGATAACCAATTCTAACATTTACATTAATAACCAGTTTTAACAACATGTCAATGAGCACACGGATAGGCTTGCACTGCACACTGGCCTTTTTTATTCAGAGAATTGCGGGTCCCTTAACGCATTCAGGGTGATGAGAGAAGAAAACCTCAGAAACATGTCATCTATTCTGAGAACATAAATTCCTCATCTACTCCAAGTACACATTCTTGAAATACTAAAGATATGAGTGTAAATAAATGAAGCAACTAAAGTACAAGAAAACAGGGTAGGCTAAGTACCCTGTAACATCAGGATGAGAAAAATTTCTTAAGCAAGACAGGAGACTCGGAAGCCAGAAAGAGAAAAATAACATATTTGAGTATGGAAACATTTAAAATTCCTAAATGATAAAAGACAGCATAAAGTTTAAAAGCAAATAGGCTTGGGTAAAACATTTGCCGACAGAGGATTAATATCCTAACATCAAACACAGACCTCTGGCACCTAGTACCTGCCCTCGATGCCCTACCCCCAGCCCAAGGTGCTTCAAAACACAGTGTCCTTTCTTTCTGCCAACAGATGTCCATGCTTAATGTACGAAAAAAAAAAAAAATTGCCTGCAAACAAGAACAGCTCAAACCACCAAGCAGAAAAACAGGCAAGGAATATAAACAAAGAATTCATGCAAGAAAGGCAGATGGCCAATAAATATAAAAAGATGTTCAACTTCACTGTTGTCGGGGAAAAGCAAAAACTGAAAAATTAGTGAACGCCAGGGCTTACAAGGCAATGTAGAGACAAGTGCTCTCCTACACTGGAGTGCAAGTGTAATTAGCACCGCTTCGAGAGGAGGGTGACTTGGTAGAATCTAATGTGTGTACTTGGAATGCGTGTACTTTTTATCCAACAATTCCACTCAGCATTTTCTCCTTCAGAAACAATAACATAGATTTATGAACAGGCATGTCCATGGCAGCAAGGTTCATAGTAGAAAACATTTGCACTAAGCTAAATATCCATCAGTAGGTTGCATTAGTTACCTCGTACCCATGTTGGGGAATACATGCAGCTGGTCAAAAAGAGTAATATTTTAAATGCATGGGCTTGAAATACTGTACATGATAGGTTGCTAAATAGAAATAAACCAAGTTGTAGACCAATATATATAATAAAATTTGGTGTGTAAGAATATGCATATGTATACATACATGGCTATCTGTGTCAGTATAAACCCAGGGAAAAGTGTGAAAGTCTTTGAACCAAAGCATGAATAGTGTGTGTATAGGGAAGACAGTTTGGTTGGTCAACGAAGAGGACTTTTCTTTTTACATATCTCTTAAACAGGTGCAATTATTACCTTCCCTGCATACATAGAGTTGTCACCTGCCAAGGTCAAATGACACAGATGCTACTGAGTGGCAGCACCAGGACTCCAGGCAGGTTCTGATGGCCTGAAGGCCCATGTTCTTTCCATGCTGCCAGGCTGCTCCCGGGTGTCAGGGTTAATGAGAACAGACCACGGGATTCTACCTTCTCTTACCAATGGATGGAATTAAGTCTATGACTAGCCTTGGAGCCATTTCTTGGGTGGTGTCTGGCAGCACGGGGCAAAGGGTGAGCTTCAGGGATATCTTGGGAAGGTGCTCTGTTTCTGACCTTTGCCCTAGTTCTTAGAGCCTCAGAATGCCATAGGAGGTTTGGGGGGTTGGTCATTGAGGCACCTAGATGGCCTCTCTGGGATACCTTTCTCTTTGAGAATAGTTTACAAGAGCAGGTTCTGTTACCTACCAAGCTGAACATAGAGGGTGGACCAGGCAGTCAACTGGGTGCTACCTGGGGCCAAAGGTCATGGTTTCAGCTGCCTGGGACATTTCAGTTTCCCCCTGAACTCCTCTGGAGGCTGCAGCCATAAGAAAGGAGAAATTAGTCTGTGAACTGCTCAGCCTCCCGGAGGATGATCCCTGTGCCCCTGCAGAGATTGTAAAAGGCTCTTAGCACAGGCGGCCTTGCTCGCCTCCTTGTTTTTCATCTCCAGGTGCTGCTTTTGGCCAGCTCTCTGGCCTTTTGCCTGAACCAATATACAGAGCAACCCTATCTTGGTTGACTTTCCTGCACTTGGCTTCTCCCCTGCTGGTCTCGTGGTGCTCACCTGATCCTGCTTTCCTTGCACACCCTCCCGGAACTTCTCAGAGTGCTCTGGGCAGCTGTACCCTGGCCGAAGTGACCCACTGAGAAGCTGACACACTTACAACTCCAGTCGTTAGATATCACTTTGAGTCCTCATCCTGTTGACATGCTCACAGAGGCTGGTGAATTTCCAGTGGCCTGACTCTGGATTGTAAGCTCCCTGTGGGCAATGACCATGGCTGATTTGTCCACCAATCACACTAAGAACCTAGTACCTAGGAGGCTCCCATTCAGACTTGTCGCCTGAATGAATACTGGCTGAATCTACTTAAACTCCCTTCTCCCCTGCCACAGTTTATGACAGTTTAAGGCATTCCAACACAGCAGATAATCCACTTGAGCAGGAGTTTGCAAACTTTTTCTGTAAATAGGTTAGGCTTTGCAGGCAAGAGGTGAAATAGAGGCTATTATCAGGTAGGTGCTTAAGAAGCAAACGACAAAACAAAACCTATGAATTATTATTAATGAAATTCAAAATACAATAGAATACAGTTTTTAAAAAATTAATAGAGTTCTCCTAATTAGAAGAATAAAATTCTCTTCTGAGGAATGACATTTTGCTTAATGAGGCATAATGTTAGTGCCCTCTATCATACAAATCTTTTGCAAATGATCATCTGTTAATGCGGATCTGTAATGAGATTTTATGTATTCCACCTTTGAAAATGAAAGTTGAATTTCATATAATTCTCACATATCATAAAATGTTATTCTTTTCATGTTTTTTTCACAGGCAGTATAGAAACAAGCAGGGGGCTGGCTTTGGCTTCAGGCTGTAACTCACCACTCCCGCACTTGCACACAACATAGAGGAAGATACATTCTCTCTCTTACCGCAGCCCTCCAGATCCTACACTTTCTAAACCTCAGGGTTTCCAAGACACTTTCACTCCCTTTCTCCGTGCCCTTTTCGTCTCAAAAAAGGACGCGTAGGCTGAGCCTGGAAACTTCCCAAGAAGGAGGTCCGGGAGCATCGTTATTGCCCAAGCGGCCCAGCATCACGGAGTGGAGTCAGAGTGGCCGCACGCCCTTCCTTTTCCAAGGCTGGCGTTAGCTCTTTGCCAATCACGCGAAAACCACTGGGAAGGGCTTGCTTGAGTTTCTTCTTCAGCCCAAACCACAGTGGGAGGGGGGCCTCAGAGCGACTAGTTTCATGGGAAACAGTTGTGCTTGCCCGGCCCTGTGCACAAGGGAACAAATGCAAAAGCCTGAAATCTCGCTGCATCTTCAAAAACATGTCATTTGGAAGAGACAACAGGTCATAGCACAGAATTCAATGCTGGCAAAATGACAGAAGCAGTGCACGAAAAGAGCCCCACTTTTTGCAAATGTAGAAAGTACTAAGGACATCGGCGACTTGCGAAAGCATCAGTCATTCACTGACTCATTTTTTTATTCAACAAATAATTTTCAAGGGTCTATTATGTGCCAGGCACTGTATTAGGTCCTGGGCTTACTGCACAAAACAAGGCTGATGCAGTTTCTGCTCTCACGGAGTTTATAGTACTGTTTAACAGCATTTGCTAAAGTCCAGTATTTCATGGTATGTGACTAAGAATTCCTTGAATTAAAATGATTACATGGCAAAATAGTTGGGGAAAAGAGTGGATTAAGTCAAGTTAATCAGGTTATTTTATTCTAAAACCTCAGAGCCTTTAGTATACCAATTCCATTGAGAATCTCCAAGGGAGGGCTCTATAGAGTGCAGCCTTCCCAAGTTTATTTCACTATGGCATCTTTTTGAGAGTTGAATCCCAGGGTACAAGGGTCACATGGAACATCGTTTGGGAAGTACATCTCTTAAGACCACTGGGTACAGCTATGAAGGTTGAGCACTGCTTTAGTGAGACTCACATAGACCATCATGTCCACGGTGCCCTGGAGTATTGTGGCTGATAGACCTGATCCCTGTAACTACAGGGCAAAGCATGGGCTGCACAGGGTCCGTGGCTATCATCCACCTGCCCCCTGGCTCCTTCTCATAGAACAGGCCAGAGACAGCACTTAGCAGCTGGGAAGACTGACCTAGCTGCAGAAGGAGCCTTAAGGAAGGGAGCCAGGAGGGCAAAGCACAACATTCATGTGAATCTCCAGGCACAAAGAAACCAGCAGAATGAATTTAATCTGTCACACATACTCTCACCAAGTACAATACAGTGACAT
The DNA here is from genome assembly GCA_007922815.1 of Macrotus californicus. NCBI lineage: Eukaryota > Metazoa > Chordata > Mammalia > Chiroptera > Phyllostomidae > Macrotus > Macrotus californicus. The sequence goes on along the minus strand of VMDR010001349.1, from coordinate 110,012 downwards.
GTAAAACGCTCAGGATATAAAGAAGACCCTAAAAGATTCCAGAGGCAGGGAAACACTCAGATCACAAACAAAGGAGCAGTTACAAGAATGGCACGGGAGTTCTCAAAAGCAACATTCGAAACTAAAAGACAATGCAGCAATGCTTTCCATGTTCCCAATGAAAATGATTTTCAACCCAGAAATCTCTACCTGGTCAGATTCCTGATCAATTTTGAGAGTAGAATAAAGCTGTTTCAAGAGTTGCAAAGTCCCCCAAATATTACCTCCCATGTTAGTCAGGAATTATTTGAATATATGCTTTATTGAAAACAAAAGTAAGTAAACAAAGAGAAAGATACAGGCTCCAGGAAATAGGAGATGCAACACAGGAGGGATTCAAAGGGCATGTGGGACATGGTAGTGACAGGCTGAGGACAACAGCTGTGGTACGTCCACAGGGCAACTGACTCCAACTGAAACCATATGAAGGGGCTGGAGTGGGCAAAGAGCCCTGGAGGGAAAGAGTCCTCGAAGCAAAAAACAAAAACAAAACAAAAAAAAACCCACAAGATGTATCTGACTCTGGAAAAATCTATTTACAGAACTGGGAAGACCTATCCATGGGGTCAAAGGGAACTAACAACAACAACAAAGAGGTAATCATTAACTTCAAAAAAAGTATAAGAAAGGCAATAGAATCAGTTTGCTACTTTTCTCATGAGTGGTTTATATCTTTTTAGCTATAATCACAAAAACACAAATATTGATTTAGAATGAGAGGAAAGGAGCTTGGGAAGGTATTATTCAAGCAAGCTAAGACTCTCATCTACCATTCCAGGAAGCCAACGGATAGTGTCTAAAGTTTATTCACCAAGAGTGAATGCACTGTGTGCGCATTATCTCAAAATATGGAGGCAGGTATCAGAAGGAAAGCTGAAACAGTGGGCAGTGGTCGGGAGCTGGGTGGAGGTTGTGGGGGGGAGGGTAAGCAGGGGAGCACAGGGAACTGCCATTTTTATTATAAATCTTTTAGCACTATTTAACTTTTTATGTTAAGTACCTCCATTACTCTGATTTTTAAAATGGGGCATTGTCAACCAGGTTGTCACTGGATAAGTGGCCTATGCCATTCATCAGTTTCAAACTTTGCACAATTAAAAGTTCATGGATGAATAAAATGACAATTTATTACATGTTCTGGACTTTTGGGACTCCTGAGGAGGAGTACAAACTGCAAATGTGAAACCTGAGAATAACATGGGCTTATTGCTTCTCTGCTCCAGGTGCTCTCCATGCACCAGAGGTAAAGGCATCATCTGGGGAACTTGTTAAAAAATGAACAGTCTCAGGTACTACCCCAGATTTGCTGCATTTTAAAGGATCCCTAGGTGAATCATAGCATACTAAAGTTTGTACTGGGATGGTGCAAGGTGGCAGGGTAAATGGGGTGGGGTGCTCCTGCTACAGTTGATATGTTGTACAGGCCCATGATGAAGTCAATGGTGACGAATCAAGAGGATAATCTGGGGGATGTTTTAACAGTCCCCAGGGCTTAGAGGTCCTCATTTACATTATAATAACCCACATTGAAATAAAATATATACATACAAGATGAGTTGAATTATAGGACACTAACTAGTTGACATGTCACATTTTGGAGACATTGAAAAATTAAACATTTATCAATTAAAATCAACCAACAGGCTCTACAATGGCTCTACATGAGGCTCTACAATGTCCAGAGGGTGTTCGGTCTAGGCAAGGACAGAGAGCCTGGGCCAGCCCATCAGGTAGATGAGGCTATTGGTCAGTATCCTTGGATGCAAGTGATAACCCAACTCACTGCGGCAGAAACAAACAAACAAACAGAAAAAATCGCTGCAAAGTCTTTTTCAGGGTTGCCTGCACGCTCACGTAGGAATTTGTTCCTAATGTTTGTATATATCTGAGCTCTGACTCTCTAGTTTTCAGTTCTGCTTTGCTTCCGTTTCAGAGGCTCTTGCGACATAATGACAAAAGGACAGCTGGCTGCCCACACTTACAAACAGTAGCTCCCCCACAGCCCTTAAAAATAACTGAGGACCTCGGAGAACTTTTGTTTATGTGCATGATAGCTATCAATATTTAACTGTAGTCGAAAATAAAACTGAGAAATTGAAAAAACATAACTCATTTCAAATAACAATAACAAACTTAGTACGTGTTAACCTAAATAACATATTCCTATGAGAAAATTATCTCTTCCCAAAAATGTATTTACTAAGAAGAGTGTCACTGTTGATACATTTTTGCAAACCTCTTTAATCTTAGGCTTAAAAAAAGATAGCTGGATTTGCATATCTACTTCTGAATTCAATTTGTTGCAATATGTTGGCCTCACAAAGATATGTAGTAGAAAAGGGAGAAATATTTTAATGGCTTTTCCAGATAATGGCAGTTATGCTTTTTTGATACTACACCAAAATTCAAAATTGGTACTTTCTTAAAGGGTAGTTTCAATGTGGAATCTGAAACCCTACCAATGACATTTCCATACTCTGTTACATTACAATTCATTGATCTGTCTAGCACTTAGGACAGATGTTTTACCCATGTATGATTTTAAAACAGCCTGGATTACCCATTCAAAAAATGTTGGTTCATTTTCTACGTTGGTGCATTTCATTACCCAATATCCCCAAACCACATTCTTTAGTATCACCACCAACCTCATCAGAAAAACCTGTAAACATTGGGAGGCTGTTAACCTCATGGTAGAGAACACAAGATTTCACGATTCTGATTTTTGTTTCAAAGCTCAAATTTTATCATTGATAACAAAATTGTCATGTGTTTTCCTTAAAGTGGCAAGCTCACTTCATTCATTTTTGAGGAGAAGTCTGCCAAACGCCAAGCCCGAATAACCACAGTTTGCTCGTCAGTCATTCTTTTCAGCCAAAATGACAGTCCATGAAAGAAAGTGGCTAGCTTAGCTCACGGCTCCAACAATCCCATGAGTGTTTTTCCTGAGGCAATTGTGATGTTTTGTGATGCAGAAGTACACATAGAACCTCCCAGAAATAGATACATAGACGAGATGAGATGTGAATGGTGGGGGAAACACCTGAGAAGGAGAAAGGGATGGGAGCCAGGGAAGGTAAGGGGATTCTTTAGACCACGATGCTGGCCTAACTGCAGGAGGGAGAGGAAAGGAAAGAGGATCAGGTAGGAACAGTCTCAGATTACAGTATAGTTCAGTAAAGCTTCAGCCAGGCCAATGAGGAGCCTCAAGCCAAAGTTACCTGGCATAGGAGTCCCCTGTCTCCCAAGAATGACGCTGTACTAGTGCACCCATTGTGCTCAGTCATTGGCTGGGAATAGACCAGGGACATGTGGCCTTGGCACAAATGTGGTGTTGGATCCAGAGGACTGCAGCTGCTTCCCCAGCAGGAGGTCTGAGGAGCGCATTTTCACGCCACCACATGCTTTACGGGCCACCACATGCTTTATGGGAACTTTCCATTTCATCACATCACAATGTTAGAAAGATGTGTACTTTACGTTGTAAAGGCTGAGGTTCAATGATAACTGGCAATGCTTCATTAAGAGATTTCTTAGGTGAAATTAGTTTTTTTTCCCCTTTGAATGTGAAAGGATACAAGCATACAGCGTAGAATACAAGGACAAGTTTAATTTGGTGTCACTGCCTTGATTCACGCCAAGGTGCCAGTGTTTCGCCCACCATTGCTATCCGTGCAAATGTCAGCACAGCGAAAAAGGCACCTGAAATCTCAGTATTATTATAAAAATAGCCTTGACCTCATGATCCCCTGCAAAGTTCTTGGGGACACCTAGGGATCTGCAGACCACACTTGGAAAAACACTGACTTATAGCTAACAACCCCAGAATTAGAGTGTGGGGTTTTTTGGGGGGGGGGGAGGGTCAGGTTGTTTGTCTTTTGGATGGTTCTGTCAAAAGTCAAAGGGAAGATTTTGATGGTCCTATTTGGGTCATATTCCTCTCCCTGAATCAATCACTATGAAGCAAATGATGGATCACGTGAGCACCTCCCTGAAAAGGATGGGACAGATCAGTCCCATCAGTCAGTCCATCTAAGTCATAGAAAATGGGCTTCTGTAAGGTGCGGTTCTTTTGCAGGAAGATGAGGAAAGGGACAGTGCACAGGCCAAACAGCCCATTGTGCCATTCCCTAGAATCAGGGAAGTTGACAGTAGTGGCTGGGCCACAGGGCCAGGCCTTTCCTGCAGGGAGGCTGAGGCCAGCATCAGACAGGAAAGGGGGCCACAGCCAAGGAGGAGAAGGTTCCCAGGCAGGAGCCCGGCCCCTGAGGGCACCAGGTCCTGCAGCCAGGTAGGCAGCACCTGAATTCAGCCCAGTGGGCAGGGCCAGGTGACCAGGTCCCAGGTTTGGTCCAAGTATGTGTTTCCTGGGGCAAGTGTTTCATTCCACGGCTCCCTTTGGTGGTCGTGGGGCTGTGACTGTGTATGTGCTTCCTCTCTCAGGCAGACTTAACTTAGGAACTAGAACCCTCTGGGCCTCTGGGGTGAGGGTGGGGCAGGGCAGAGAGGATTCAGAGGTTAGAAGCTGGGGATGGAGAGTGACGGTCTAGACTACCTATAAGTCAATAGAAATTATGTCCCGTAGGCTCTGTAGGTTCAAAGTGACTCTCCCTCAGATGCTATTCTACCTGCCTAGACTTTTTCATATTTACTGTTTAACATTCTGCACCCTCTTTTTGTTTATCCTCAGAATTACTGAGCACTTCGCTGATAAAATCTACCAGGGTGACCAACTCTTCCCTCTTGAAATACTCCTTCTTGGGTCCTGTTGATGTTCTCAGTTGTCTTCCTATCTCTCTGGCTGCTTTCCTCAGGTTCCTTTGTTATGTCCCATAAATGATGGTCGTCTTCGGAGGCTCTGCCATAAAACCTCCTTTCTTCTCTGTCCCCATGCTCTCAATTACTACTATGTTTCTTTCTTAAAACTGCTGTAAACCTCCCTCACCCCCATCAGCATGCACAGATACGTCCTTTGTATATGTGGTCCCCAGCTATCCTTTCCTCATCCTGGGATAATTGGAGCAGTTGGCACACTAGGGTACCAAGGTCCTTAGAAACCCACCCACACACAGGAGGACTGAAATTGGGTCCTTCAGCTGCCCAGATGTCCAGACTGGCGTGTGTGTGTGTGTGTGTGTGTGTGTCTGTGTGTGTGTCTGTGTCTGTCTGTCTGTCTATCCACCTTTCAGATAGTCATTTAAGTGAAAAAAATGCATGAAGACATTTGGAGAGGACCTGACTGCAGCCCCTGAGTCAGGCTGCTTCTGACAAAGGATTTGATAAGAATCCATTGTGTTCCCATTTAATTGGCAGTGCTTTTTCTTTCCTACTTGTAAAAAAAAAATAAAGATGAAACTTACAATCATTGCTGTCACAGATTAGATGAAAAATATTATTTGGGTCTCTTGAAAAACACTGAAATCAAATTTGTAATCCATAACAATATAACCTTACATCTCTGCTTCCATTTCTTCAGCTTTCCAACTCTCTAGTACCCTACAGCTGCCCAGAACCTCTCCGTCTGGGGCTCTCTACTCTCCACCAAAACACAACAAAACCTCCCTGACACCCTGCCCAGACAGAGTGCCTTCTCTTTCTTCCTCTCCTACCTGCCCCTTCTTCCTCGCTCCCTCATTTCTCTGGAGTCAATTTCACCATCTTCAAAGGACATCTCCCCACGTTCTCTGGTTCTTTCCCATCCCTGCAGGTTGACCTATTTTACCCAAAAACAAAGAGAGGGAGGGGCAAAGGCTTGGCAGGTAGGATTTTATTTAACAAGGAAGGGGACCGGGAAAGAGGCTGTGAATAACCCTACAGGAATAATTCTTGGGCTGGTAGCAAGAAAACAGGCAGATCACAGTGTGAGTTAAAAAAAGAGGGGGGTGCACCGTGCTGCAGCAAGGGGCAAAACTGGGGTGCAACCTGTGGTGGGGCATCCTGGGAAGGCTCAGGTTTTAAAACCATCGACTGTGACCACTGCTGTGCAGAAGCTTCACATGCGTGTACCTATGTACACACAGGCACAAACACATGTGCACACACACACTGAAACAACAGGGAAAGGCCTTTCTGTCCTACCTCACCTAGCACCGGGAGGGAGGGAGGCAGGCAGGCCTGGGACAACTGCCTGTTTTTTCCTGGGTTGCAGAGGCCCAGGGAGGGAGGTTGTACTGGCTGGCTTGAGGCCAGGGCACCACATGAGCCAGAAACCTCACCCTTCTCCACCCTGCCCAGATAAACAGTAACCACCAAAGACTGGACAACCTGCTAAAAGAGTGCTCTCCTCTGGGAGGGCAAGGCCTCTTAGCTCTGGGGAGACACGGAGAAGAAGGAGGGAGGGGAGGTGGGAAGGTGGTCTCTGGGGAGGAGATCATGCTTCCCTCAGACCTTGGGACAACTAAGCGAAAATTTAGAAGGAGGAATCCACAGGCGGGTGGGGAGGGAATGAGGGATCCCCACTTTAGCTGCCTAGCTGAGCCCTGGTGTTTGGGTGTTCAGCTTCTAAGCTGTTCGGCCACCACCTGGAGTCTCAGGGGCCTTGTGGCTGGAGGAGGACGCTGGGAGAATTTAGGAGGGCCCTGGTGATCAGGGTGGAATGCAACCTGGCTAACCAACTGCCACCTCTTTGAGCTGAGTGCTGCTGCTCCTGGGCCAGGGTCAGAAGAGAAGCAGAGCCTGCTGAGTGTGCCCTGCCCTGCACAGAGCGCCAGGCAGTGGGAGTATAAACAAGAAGGCGGGGAGGCTGTGCTCAGAAGGAACTCACCATGGAGTTGAGGAAATTAGTGTCAAGGCAGGTGGAGCCAAATTTCAATCTGATCTGCAAATCCCATCAGAGGGCAGAGCCCCCAAGGCTGGCTGCACCCTAGAAATTGACCAAGCCTGCTCAGAGCCTGTGGGAAAAGTCAGGAAGGCTTTATTGGGGAGGTGGACTTGAAGGATCTTGTGTAGGTGGAAAGGAGGAGCCCTGAGACTCTTTTTTATTGATATGTTTTATTTTATTGAATTTATAGGAAGCTATTTCCTCAGGGGCTTTGGGCATCGGGCCCATGCAGAACTGCTCTCTGGTGATTCCTGGCTGCAGGGTGTATGTATGGCTGGGAACAGTCAGGTTAATTATTAATCATCTGGCGGGCCAGCTTAATCAGCCTAGACCTAGGTCTCTCTCTTCCAGGGCTGTGACATCTCTGCTTACTGGCCCAAGCCCCCAGTACTTTCTAGACACTAGGAGAGAAAGAAGCCTCCCCGTACCCCCTGGGGCTTTGGGAGGCATTGAGTAGGTGTGGGCACCGAGCGGGAGTGGTTTCCAAGGTGAACGAGGCCATCCGCCCAGGGTTTACACAACTGTCATAAACAGTCCTTTGTTCCCAGCTCCACCTGGAAAGGTCCCTGAGAACAGGGTAGGCCTGGCTAGGTGGGGATGCAGGGTAAGGACAGATAGGTTTAGAGAGGGGGTGACCCTGGGGAACAGAGAGATGAGGCTGACATAGGAAGCCCAGCTCTGTGGCTATAGAAGAATCTGACTGTTAAGAGACCAAACTTTGCCCTGGCCATGGGGCTCTGCTGGTTGGAGTGTTTTCCCATAGCTGAAGGGTTGCGAGTTTGAGTGCGGGGCACATACCTGGGTTGCAGATTCGATCCCCTGTCCCAGTACGTACAGGAAGACAACCAATCGAAGCTTCTCTGTCACATGTTTTTCTCTCTCTAAGAGCAATGAAAAAATGTCCTCAGGTGAGGATTTAAAAAAAAAAGGGTGGAGCTTTGGGTACCACCAAGCAGGGCTTGTATCACCAGCTATCAGAGCCCCCTCCCTGTCCTGGGTGGGTGGGAACCCAAGGGAGGATAAACAGGGCTAAGGGTGGGGAGTGGAGGGCAGGTGCTCCCTGGCACTGCTCTAAGGACACACCCTGCTCCTCCAGCCAGCTGGTGGCTGGGCAGAGACCTGGGGCTCAGGCCTCTGTTGCTTTACAGTCCCAGGGATGGGCGAAGAAGCTGTTTAGAACTTCAACTAACAGCCATTGATACCTGTTCTGTGGCGGGCACAGGGGCAGCACACTCGGTGCCTAATGCAGAGACAGAGCTACAACAGATCATAAGGCAACCCGATGATGGCTATGAAAGACAGGCCTCTGGGCAGGGTGGGGGACGGTGTGGGGTGGGTGCAGCACTGTGCCTGGCACACAGTGCTAGGACAGTAATACCTGCGGGAGGTCAAAGAGGGTCAAGGAAAACTTCATAAAGAAGGTAATGTTTACCTAGAATTTGAAAGAAAGTCTTAGTTTCCAAATAGAAAGGGGAAGGGCCCTCTAGGCAGTGGGAAGACCATGTGCAAAACCACGGAGCCTGTTAGGGGACCCATGAGGCATGACCAAGCCATGGGAGGAGGCTGTGGGGGTGAGAAGGTGGGTGAAGATGGGCAGGCATTAAGTAGGCTTGGCTGATGCCAAGCTAAGGCATAAAAGGAGCAGGACCATGGAGACCAGGATGGCACCTGAGTAAGCCTGCCCTGCGGACACACCTTTGCTCCTGAGTGGGACTTGTCCTCTGCAGATGGTAGACTGTGCTGGTGGGGGCTGGGAGGGTGGTAACAGGATCATGTGCCCAGCAGGCCTGTGGCATGTAGCGCTGGAGCTGTGAAAAGTGCAGGGACAGAAGTGACCACCACCCCTTGTGACTAATAGCAAGTCCCTGCTCATGTCTGATGTTTGCTCCAGGCTCAGGCGAGCACAAGGCACACATCCAATGTGCAGGTGGGAAGACTGAGGTGGAGGGAGGCAGAACTTGCCCAAACCTGAGTGAGTTCATTGTGGATTTCACACAGAGACTCAAGGGGCCCGGTTTTCAGCACAGGGACCTGCCTCTGAACCAGAAAGTTCTCTCCCTCCTCGCCTTGTAGACAGTGAGGGTGAAAGATCTCATGGGCAAATGGGCAGGTGGTACCCCTGTACCCCTCCTCCCGGGGCTAGTCCTTATCAGACCGGTTTGAGGTAGTTCCCAGGCTTGTCCTGAAGGAGTCAAGGGCTCTCCAGTCAGGCTGGGTTCCTCCCTGTGCAGTTGGCCCATGGGGGAACCCCAAAGGGTAAATGCCCATGAGGTTCTTCCAAAGAGCTTGATGGATAGGGGACCCACCCAGAGCACTCTGCTGTCGTGGGTGTGCTGGGCGGTCAGATGGCAGTGATGACAATGGCCTTGTCTATGGACATGGCCCCCGGAAGCTCAGCCAAGTAACAAGAGAAATTAGAAAACAGATGGAGGAAAAAAAAAAAACACAACAAACCCACAAACTCAAGCCAGCACACTGGCTCAGGTGGGCTAGGCAGGCATGAGCAAAGGTCAGGCCATTGGACACCTGGTCGGTGTCACCCTGACATTAGGAACCACTTCACATAGACCAGGAAGCCTCCTAGTGTCTCCTCCAGAGAGGCTTCCACTATGCTCTTCTCTAACACGGGTCTGCCAGTTACCTACGGATTTTCTCCAAGCCTCTCGGTGCCTCTGCCCAGACCACAGACGTCTTCTGGAGTATTGAGCTAAGAAAAATTTCCCCAGATAAACAGAAATGCTTCTGCTCTTCTAACAAGTAATGGAGCATGCTTCCTCTTTTTCCTTTGGCTCCCAGGAGGCTCTCAGTCACATCTCATGCTTATTTACCACTACTCCACCAACCCTACGGCTCACATACTTGCCACCCCTAAACGCTCCTCAATCCTCACTTAGAATTTTTCTCATGGCTTAATCTGGTCACACACGGCCGGTGTTGTGTATCACCTCAACGCCTTGTTGGAAAGAGGTGGCAGGTAAATAAACAATGTAATTTTGCTCAGAAAGGCGGGGTTAAGGTGCAAAGTCTGGCCAGCACCCTGGTTCCATGGGAAGTCCCCTTTCGATCAACCCAGGGTTCTTTCCTTCCTTCTCTGAGGCAGGAGGAGGTGGTGCAGCCCCAACCCCCCAGGTCCTCCGCCCTCTCTCACCTCCCAGATTCAGCTCCCCTGGCACATTCTGCTCAGTGAGAAGGAAGTGCTTCGAACTTTCTGCCTGTTTTCCTGGCAATGTGGTGGGTGGGGGGCCTTCTTTAGCTACTTTCTAAGGAGGGGAGGGGTTGAGGAGATCCATTTCAGGAGTTTAGCAATCAGATGTCAATCATAAGCACCTGAGGATAGCTACATTAGGCTCTCCAATCTCCCGAGCCTGCTGCTCCTGGAGGACCCAGGGTCCGGAGGCTTCAGGGAGAGGCGGGAATGAGACCCCACCCCTGAAACAGGCGGTGGAGAAGAGTGGTTAAAAAGCACAGTCTGAGTCATGAAAACCTGAGCTTGAATCCTTGCTCAGCTGCTTACTGGCTGTCTGACCCTGGGCAAGCCATCGGGTCTCTGAGCCTCGTTTTCCCCATCTGTGAAATGAGAGAATACACATACCTGTCTCTCAGAGTTGTGAAGAGGTCAAGAGACAATGTCCCTACAGAGTACACAGAGTGTGGCGTGTAAGCTCAATGATCCTCAGGCCTGATACTGGTATTAATTAGTGCTGGTGGTGGAGGACCGGAGAGAAAGTGTGTGAATTCCAGGGTTCCTTGGCCCCTGACATGGCCCCGGGTGACATGGCCCCGGGGGATGTCCCTGTTCCTGTGACTCCAGTCTCCCCAGAGAGCCTGCTGACTACAGCTCAGCCCTCCGCCTTGAGGGCAGGACTATCAGTGGGTCTCAAGGAGTCTTCTTAATAAACATGCTTTCAGCCATCAACAGGATAAAGAGAGCCTTAGAAAGCTGACCATGGCCTAAGCACAGTAAGTATGAAGCCAACTAAAAAAATTCTGACACGTGCCCCCAGCCCAGGCTGGGGACCAACCCCTACCGCCACCAGCTCCCACCAGGTCCCACCAGCTCCTTCTGCCAGACTAGCCTCCTCCTCTCTGTCTCCATCTTTAAGCCTTTTTCACGCTAGACCTTCTCCCACCTTGAATGGTCTCATTCACAACCCTCCTGCCCTTCCTCCAGTAAAATAAATAACCCCCTTCTATTCTAGGAGCTGCTGGAGAAGTCCCCAGGCCAGGGCAGTGTTTTGCAAAGTGTGAGCAGCAGACACCACCTGCACTGAATTACCATGAAGCTTGCTAAAATGTAAACACTTTCCTCATGACCTACTAGGACTGAAGCTCCACCCACGGATCCAGGAATCGCTTTCTAACAAGCTCCCCAGGCGCTTCTGAAACACACACAAAGCACAAAAATCAACCATTTTGTCTTGAGTCCTTGCTGAGTGCCAAAGTCTAATTAGAGATAGACCTGGAAAACTCATGAAATAAACCAACTGAAGGAACCCAAACTTCCGTGTGTCTCCAGTAGGAGTACCCAGAGGATCTGAATTCTAGTCTTGACTTTATACTACTAAGCTGTGTTGCCTTAGGCAAGTCACTTTCCCTCTCTGGGCCTCAGTTTTCTCACTTGCAAATGGAAAGGCCAGAGCTTGGTGGCCTTTGGGGCCATCACACTCTAACAGGTGTGGAAATCCACTTGAGACAGGCTCCTTTGTAGGACCACTGTGGTGAGACAGGAGGATGAGGAGCTGTTGGGGGTGAGCCCAGATGTCCCATCGCTGCCTAGGTAGACAGCCAATAGTTGTCACTGACATTCAGAGGGGCTCACAGGTCTCAGGCCAGACAAGGGCCAAGCTAAGTATCCAAGTGGCCTGGCCTTGTGACTGTCAGGGGCCAACGCCTGTGTCTAGGCCATGGCAGTCAGACCAGGGGCCATCTGGTGCGGATCCCAGACAGAGAAGTGAGCACAGAGGGTGGGTTTGATTGTTAGGGTCCCACCCCAGTTGACTGGCTCAGAACCAGGTTCTAGGGCCCACAGAAACATTAGAGAGCAAATGGGAACACCCAGGCATGGGGGAGGTTGCTACTTGGGGGCTTCCCACCAGAATATCTCTATTGCACAGTTTCAGGAGATATAGCTTACAGAATACAGTGTGCATGGTGCCCTCTACCATGTGGAGTGACATACCAGGACTAGGCACCCTCAGACATCCTGGCTCCTGAAGTTAGGGAAGCAGGACAACCTCTAGGCCCATTCACCACTGCAGCCAGCTGAAGAGCGACCAGCAGTTGCGGGGAAGGTTTCTCCGCCCCTCCTGGATGGGAACTGGAGAACTGAGTGCAACCTGAGGATGGTACAACAGGCGGGGGTGGGGCAGGGAGAGCAGCAACAGGCTCAACAGGAACTTTCCTCAGCTCCACGGTCTGCTCCCACTAATTATAGGCAGCTATGCTCACTTTGCCCTCTGGGGCCAGCAGAGTACTCAGCCCCTTCCCCTTGTGCACAGGAGCACTGCCAAGAGGAGAGAAGAGCCCAGAGAAGGTTCCAGGCTATTCAAAGGACTGGCCAACGGGGCCTAGGAGACTGGCATCGGGCTGAGAAAGAACTTTAAGAACCACTGAAATGCGGAAGGTTGTCCAGGGCACAGACCCCCAAAGCAAACTAGATTCCATGCCAGGCAGCAGGGCAGTGCTTCCTTGGTTGGTTAATTTAACAATCTGGGAGGGGATTACCACCACTATCCCCCCTCACGCCCCAGGACGTAGGACTTAAGAAGTCACAGGACTAATGTAATGAGTGCCCGGGTGGGGATGAAATTGCCAGAGGTGGCCTGACTCTGGTGCATTACTACGGGGTTCAGCCACCAGAAGATGGGTAGCAGTAGGTAGCAGGAATAGGGGTGTGTAAGAGGCCAGGAGACTTTCCTATCTCATCCTCCAGAAGGGACAGCAGCTCCTCACTTTCCCGGACTCAGCACTTCCCAAGGTTCACCCCTGAGAAGCTCTGATTCCCCCAGACCCCCAGGTGGAAGCTGCTGTGTCCTCTCTTTTCAACCCTTTAGAAACATCCTAGATTCAGAGAGGGACCAAATCCCAACCTCCGGGCCCAGGGAACTTCCCGCGGCTGAACATCAAGAGATCCCTGTGTGACAGGCAGCTACTCGCTCACAAACTTTCATGTTCTCTTTATTAAAAATCTTTTTTTTTCCTTTTGTAAAAACAAACGCTTGCAGTCAGTTATGCAGATCAGGAAAAGTGACAATTTATAGGACATTCAACAAATTCTAATACTTTACAAGTTCCAACTTAAATTAACTAGTGTTTTTCTTTTTCTTGTAAGCTCAAAAAACAAACTGGTCCAGTTCAAGTAAAACCTAACAGATCACAGCCTCGGACTGTCCAAGAGAAGGAGACCCCGATACTCACATCAACTGCAAATTTACCACATTATCTGGAAATACCGTTTGGATATACTTTATTTCAGGTGTTTACAATGAGAAGAAAATTACATAGACCTTTGGTTGTATCAACCCAGGGTACAAATGAATCTGTTGTTCAAGGTAACAGCCGCTCTTGAACAATTTTTTCGGAGAGACACTTTGAAATGGTTGACAAACACTGAAAAATAAACTTTAAAAAATAAATCAATATTTTCCTGGTTGTCTTTAATACTGCAGTGTGTATGACACACGTAGGAATAAAAAGAGCAAATTATAGAGTGGGTGAAGGACCATGCCAATGGAATTGTATAAAAATAAATAAAAATAAATATATGTACACACAAATATAGATTCTTGGATAATTTTTTAACTGAGGGTTCTGATCGAGGGTAAGGTGCCTCTTCTCCCTCCCAAGGGCTCTCTCCTGCTTTCCAACATGGAGAAGGTCAGTCTGTTGGCAAGGGAGCCGTTACATGGCTCAGGAATGAGGCTGTTTGAACAGCCATCCAGATTTCCAAGGAAACGCTGCTGGGGTCAGCTTCTACTCTGCTGGGAGAAGACCGCCAGCCTCTTTGAAAATGCGCAGCTCCAGCCTCTGACCAAGGTGGTAGGCTTTTCCTAGCAAGGTTCTGCAAGGGGGCCAGAGAGCTGGCCCTGAACTTCCCTCTGGTGGGAAGACGACACACAGGGCCAAAGGTTTTCCGAGAAATGGAGGAGGCTGGTTTCCAGAATGCCAGATTTAAAAAAACACCCACGGAGGCAGCCAGGGGACTGACCAGGTCTGGGCTGCGCCACCATCTTCAAACCCAGCTCTGAGACACGAAGCTTTTTCTGAGGCCCCCAGGTGCCAAGTTCAGGTTTCCTGCTTCCTGCAGCCTCTTCTCACCACACCTGTCTGAGCGGCTCTGTTTCCTCTGGTGTCTTAACTCTTCTCTTGCAGGTTCCCAACAGGTTTCTCCTTGTCGGTGACCATTTGCCCCAAGATTCACACATGATTTTGTGTTCTACATTTCTTTCCTTTCTGTGCCTCAGTTTCCTCACTGATAAACAATGTTGAACTCAGATAATCTCTCTACCCTTCCGCCTTGAGTGTGGAAGACAGAAGATGCAGTATACTCTTATCTACCTTAAAAAGAAAAAGGCAAAAAAAAAAAAAAAATCAATCTCTTTCTGGTTTACCTGCCAGTGGTCAGGAATAGAAACAGGGACTATCTTGCAAAGACTGAGCCAGGGAAGCCACTCCAAGTTGAGTATCTCAGTTGTGGAAACAGCACCAGGCTCCCCTCTGATCATCTTGAGGTCTTCTCTAGGGCAGCAGCCGAGCCTCATTCCCCCTACACTGTTGTCCCAAAGCCTTCCTAGAGAACATCAGACCGGAGAGCCTGTCTGGGGCCTGAAGGCACTGCCCTCCTGTATCAGACAGCCTGAAGCGGGTGGGGGCTTTGTTCTTTACAACATTTGAATCAGTGTCTGCACATGCAGTCAACTCTGAGATGACTTTGACCTTCTGCCAAGTTGGAGAGAGCCTACCTACAAATACCAGCCATCCTCAGATCCTCAGCAGTCCCATGGCTTTCTTTCCTGAGCTTCTCCCCCAACTGGGACAGCACTTAAAGCCATCCCACAGTGAGGCTGCTGGAGCCAGAGTGCAGGCACCAAGGGTGAGTCAAGGGCAGACGCCATTTCCTTGTTTTGGTGTCTCCCGTGGCAGGGAGGCCAACGTTCAACCTAAGCCCTTACCAACTGCTGTTTTCATTGGAGGGAGAGGATGCTTCCGTTTTTGTTTTTAATTGAAGTGAATGTACAGCAAATTCATTGTTCAGAATAGAACAAACCCTGGCATCTCCTGAAATCAAGTGGAGGAAAGTAAGTTTCGGGGAAAATTGTCAGAGCTCCTCAAATGAAGGGCTCGTTTCCTCCTCTGTAAAATTCTCTGGTAGACGTGTAGAATAACCGAGAGGGTGAAAGAGTCATTAATAAGATCAGGGGCTTCTCAAAAGGGGGTGGTCTAGCTAGAGGAACTCCCAGCTTCTGCCAAATGACTGTCGAAGGTGCCCCTCTGGGACTGCTGGAGACCCCCTGCCCAGGCGGAGAAACTGTTCCAGGTCCACTGAAGCAGTTCTTGACCCAGGAGCTTTGGTGAAACTGTTTTCCTTGGATGACTCAGCCTGGCCTGACCTGTCCTATCCCATCAAGAATGTGAACACTGTGAAAATCCCTGAGAAGTTGGATTTTATGAAAAGGAAATGACCCTTGGCACAGGAGGAGGGAGAGAGAAGTAGAGAGAAAAGCAAATTAAAAAACTGTCTGAAGGAAACAGGAGTCACAAGGAGAGAGTGGGTGACCCTCGGTGGGCTGGACACTCCGGGGTGACGGCTCTGGGAAATACTGCAGGGGCATTTTCAGGAGTCTCTGAGAACAAACCCGGGCAACGTGGCCTGCCCGTTTTTTTTCTTTTGTCTCTGGCTTTAGTTCCCATCCTGGTGGTCAGGAAGGCCCCACCTGGGCGGGGTGGGCCCTCCCTCCCTCACAGCTTCCAACAGCACCGGTCAGAGCTTTTTCTTTTCAAAGTGGGGCACGATTCCGCTGTCCTCGGGCTTTGGGCTGCCTGCCCCCTCCATCTCCTTCAGGCCCCCCTCAGCCAGCTGGGACAAGTACTTCTGTGGTGGGAAGAGAGGGACAAAGGAGGAAGAAAGGGGGTCAGTAGTGACCTAGCAGGACAGGAGAGGAGAGGAGTGGAAGATGTGTGCTTTGGCCTCCTCTCCCATCTTCTCACCTCCAGGGGCTGAGACCCCTTGCCAGCTTCCCCATACAGCACCCACGCTAAGCAATGCACTTCCCCCCCCCATTTATGTTCGGTTACAAGGAACGCACGTCTCCTGGAGCAAAGCCCAGTAACCAGGCAGCACATCCACGTGTAAAGGAAGATGGGAGGCAAGCTGGAAGGGCAGGAGGAGAGAAATGCTGTCCTACAGAGATGGGGACAGTCGAAACCGCAGCCTGACACTTGAGACTCCTGACACCCTGTTTCCCATCAGGCAAGCTTGGCAGGTGGAGTGTCCTGCAGGTCCTTCCACGGATTTCTGTTTTATTGTTGGGGCGGCCTCACAGCGCCAGGACGCTCACTGCTAAGACCAGCCCCCAGCCCTCTGTTGGCCGCCCTGGGATTCTGATTCATCGCAGTGAGACAGAACTAGAAAACATCTGGGGCCCCAGCTGGGCCCTCTGAGTGCTGGGCAGCCAGGGGCAGTGCAAAGAGCCCTGGATTAGCAGTGGGCAGGGTTAGGTCCAGCACAGTGGTCAAGTGTGTGGGCTTTTCTGTCAAACAACCTGGGTTCAAATCCTAGATCTCAGCAGAGAGGTCCCCCAATACCTCTGACATCTGTCAAGTGCAGGTCATAACAGAACTACCACATAAGGTTGCTATGACATCCAAGAGAAGTACCATAGGACATTTAGCACAGTGCTGGCACAGAACAGACACTTGGTGATGCTGTCCTGCATCATGAGTGGCACCAGCCACCTGATTTCAGGGAAGCTACTCATCCTCTCCCAGCCGTAGACCCTAATCTGTTAAATGGGAACAGCAGTCTTCCTTCTCCCAGGGTGACTTTGAGGGGCAGACGAGACAATGTGGACTGGGCCTGCCCACCCTCTCCAGAGGCGGCTGTGGGTGGCTGTGAGAGGTTGGCGAGCCCGAGGGGAGAGGGGCAGCCCCCAGGGAAGGGAAAGGTGTATTCAGAGAGGGGAGAGAGTGAGTGCACTGTGTGTGGGCATGCTCCTCCTCTGGACCTGGAGCCAAGCAGGTGTCTAGTTTTCCTATCTAGTACTGACTCCACCTGTTGTCCCAGATCTCTCTGGTGGGTTCTCTCAGGGCTGTGACCAGCAGTGGGGCACGGCAGGAGATGCACAGAGAGAACCCCTTCCACCTGCTCCCTGCCTCGAAGAGTAATCCCCCACCACTACTTCAAGGCCTCCTGGGGGGCTAAGTTTACAAGTTGCCTGACTTAAGTGTCAGCCAGCATCTGCTGCTTGAGTCAGAGTTCTTCACTTTTCACACGTATAACTTGGGGTAGGGAGGGTGGGCGAGGCTATGTGGACAAAGACATTCTGTCAAGGCCACTGACAGAAACCCTATCTGGGAAGCCTACGGTAGAGGCTCCAAGATCCCTGACAGGTGCACAGGGAAACCTGAACTGTGGTTGGCAGGTGTAAGGGGCTTAGCCACCGTCTTAACTGCACACGCCTAGGGACCATGGAATGGCTCCGCCCTGCTGTGGGAGCGGAGTTTGCCTGGGTGTCTGGCCCAAACGCCCAGAATACCATGTAGTCCACTGCCCTGGAAAACACACAGGATTTAGAATTAGAGGCCCTGGCACTCTCCCTAACTTCCTGGGTGACCTTGAGCTGTGTGGTCCAGCAGATAATGTTGGGCAAGGTCGAAGTTTCTCTCATATTGAAGTGTCAGAACCTGATAGAAAAATGTTATAAATCAGATTCTCAGGCCCTATCCCTAGAGAGAATGAAGAAGCAGGTATAGGTGAGTATAGGAAGCTACATTTATAAAAGATGCCAGCTAGTATGAGGACCGAGGTTAGGAAAATCAGGAGCAGGTGATCTCCAAGACCCGATCCAACGATGCCATTCTGTAGGTTTAATCTTGTTGGGCTGGGGGGCAATGATGTCTCCTGGGTAGAAGACTGCCCTCCGCTGTCTTCATGGAACCCAGCCTGAAACCTCGGTCTGGCCAAGTCAGGCCTTCACTGCCCTCGCCCAGGAGAAGCTGGAACCTGGGCCTCAGACCCCATGGCTTCTCAGTCACAGAGCAGCTGCTCTCTGGAGGGAAACCAAGAGGCTTCAATGACCTGCGTTTGGGTATAGCCAATGACAGCCCCTTACAGATGGTGAATCAGGCCATGACATTATGGGTCTCAGTTTGCATGACCAGCTTAATAGAGTAAAAAGAGGAAAGTGATTAAGAATCAGGTGATCTGTTTCCAGGCCTGGGAACTCACCATGTGCCTGGTGGTGGACAAGTCCATAGCTTCTCTGGGCCTCAATTATAAAGCAAGAGAATTGGCCCACCTCTGAGTTTCTTAACTAGGGGTGCACTTCAAATAATTTGGGGACCTTCCTCAAATTTTGGTTTTTGTCGCACTGTCCACAGTGCCTAGAACAGTGTCAGGCACACAGTGTGCCTGTGACGAAGAGCTGCGGTATGGATGGACGTTTAAACAGAGTGAGACAGTGGCTTCTATACCAGCAAACCTGGACACTGCACAGGGGAGCAGAAACAGAGAGAGATCTGCATCTGGAACACCCAGGTTTTGTGAAAGCGGTCAGCCCCAACCACGGGCCAGGTGAACATGAACTCAAGTTACTCAGGACAGAGGGAGAGGCAGACACAAACACCCGACCCAGTGGAATGTGTTAAGTACCACAGCGGAGACAGATGCTCTGACAGCATGTGGGAGGCAGCCACCACGTGGGGCAGCGTAGTGGAGTCAGACCTCCACGTGTTGGAAGGCGAGAGGAAAGAAAGAGAGGCTAGAGCTAGTCAGGGGAGGCCAAGGGTTACCTGTAGGTTCCTGTAATGGATAGCACTGCGACAGTGGCTTATCTTCGCCATCTCCTCGCTCGTGTAGAACAGCCCACAGAGCTTGCAGTAAAACCCAGTCCTGGGTACCACGAACTCCACCCCTGCAGAAGGATGGGGGATGAACAGGTAGGCAATTAGGAAGGCAGTGGGGGTCCCCTGCGGTCCTGCAGCCTTCAGGCGGAACAGGGACAATGAGTTCCATCCCTCACTTCCTGTTGACTTTGGCTGATGACCTAACTTCTCGAAGCCTCAGTTTCCTCCTTTGCAAAACAGGTACCGAGAGACTAGCACCCACTTCATTCATAGGTGGCTGTGCTTAACAAGTATATGCTCTGCAACTGCCTCGGGGAACTAAGTCCAGAATCTCCTGGTACTAGCCTGTTTCTGGGGAAAGGAGGGGAAAGGAGGGGGAAAGAGATTTCTTACAGTTCACTTGTTGGATGTAGTTTCTTTGCAGCAGTTGTGGCCAGGACTCTGGAAGAATGCTCTCATTTTTGTTTATTTTAGAATTATGCTCAGGAAAGAAAAAATTTTAAATAAACAAAAGTGAGGAAAAATCACCCAAAGTCATTCCAATGAAACATTTCCTTTCACACTATCTATAGGTAAAGCCTTTTTTTGGTGGGGGCGGGGCACAGATTTAATTACAACCTAAGAGCCATGCGTCTCCTGCCTTTTTCATGTAACATAAACATGAAATCATAACATGTATCATAAACATTTCCCCATCTTTCTCCAGCCTTTACATCTGAACCACCCACTAACAGAATTTTATTTGTCATTCATTAATGTAAGTCCCAGCATGCTGGGAGGCCTTTCGATACTGAGGAAAGAAAATGGTGGCCCGACAGCCTGAGAAGTGACAGGGTCACAGCCCAGACAATTTGTCTTTGAGGGGATGGTGGCTGTTCCAGCCTCCACCAAGGTGTTTCAGGAGTCACAGCTTTTCCTCTTGAAGACACTGTCAGCAGAGTATAATGAGTCCAAGTCTGAGAGGACACAGACTGGACACTAAGAGCCCAGGTGACCTGGGAAGAGTTGGCGGAACCCCTCCTGGGCCTCAGTTTCCTCAAGCACTTGATTGCATGATGCCAGCACAAGAGCAGGATGTGAGGGTTGTGGAAAGCAGGAGACATCACAGAACCAAAGCAGAGGGGCTGGCAGACTTCAGACCCGCTTTCAGGCTGCAGCTGCACCCTACATGTGCTGACACTTCAGCTGAGCTTTGTCACTGTCATCTGGTTAGCTCCCCTTGCTCTCCTGGGGGTGGTCAGAGAGCTGGCCACACTGGGGGCAAGGGAGAGGGTGGCTGGGAGCAGCATACCAGGGAAACAGCAGCTTCTTGCAGAGAGGGAGACAGGCCAGGCGCTGTGTGGGACCCTGACTGTGGGGCTTCCCTCACATTCCTCCTCCGACCTCCTGTGAGACAGAGCTGAGTGCGCAGGAGAAGCAGAATATTTAATTACAACTTTCTTTTTTTTTTCATTTCAAAACAGCAACTTTTCAGTGTGGCGGGGCGGGCCTGAGGGTGGAGGGAGCCCTGGAGGCCTGCCCACAGCCTGCCTTGACAGATTGCTCCCTGGCAGGTCAGGGCCTGGGCTGCCACCCCAGCCAGTTTTCTCTGACTGCCACGTAACGTGCTGCAGTGCCTTCAGCTGTTCCCAGAAGTGAGGTGGCTTTACCCAGGCCAAACTGCCCGGAGGGAGGCTAAGTGTCCTTCTCCCCCTCGCTCCCCACTGCAAAGGATGGCAAATGGCTCTAGCTTTGCCTGTGAGTGGGCAGTTCGCCCCCCCCACCTCACAGACAGGTCTTGGCTCCCGGTTGTGGCTGCCAAAGGAGCATTCAGCAAGGCCCGTTTTCTCCTCTGTTCCTACAGAGTCGTTCTGCCCCTTGCAACTGTCCTACAGGGAGCAGAGGCTCATACAAGACAAGATAAAGGCAACTAAGAAAGGAGAGGCACCACCCCAAGGCCACAGGGAGCAGACCAGGGCCAGTGATGGGAGCCACCCACTCTGTCCTGCTCCAGATCCCGCAGGATCGGCCAGTCGGCTGGTTCCAGGCAAGCAGCCCTGGGGTTTTTACTGCAGACCCTGGCTGAGGCCTCCAGGAGTCTCCAGGTTTCCCAGGAATCCTTCCAGCCCCTGTCCCAGTCCCCCAGAAGGGAGGCAGCTGGCTCAGAAACCACCAAAGAGCACGAAGCAGGGCCTGAGATTTCACTTCAACAAAAGCTTTCACTGCCACAAAAAAAAAAAAAAAAAAAAAGCGTGGAAGCCACAGTATAATGGAAGGAAGATGAAACTTAGAGTCAGACGGACCCAGCTCTTTCCCTTACACAGTGTGATCTTCCAACTTTCTGAGTGAGTTTCCTCATCTGTACCACAGGAATAATCACACCACAGATGGCGCTATGGGGAAGCACTTCCACTTTGCCCGGTGCTCAAATACATGAGTTTCAACACAGGCATTACACACTTCTCCACAGAAGCCAACTGCCTATGCTTTTGCCTTCCTGCCCTCCGACCTCTCACCTGGGCTGCCGGGAGAACCCGGACTCCACAGTTTGGTGGCGACTCTCTCTAACCCCCCCACCCCTCTCACACCCCCCACCCTCCGCCTGGGCAGAAGTACCTGGCAGTCAAAAGAGAGCACTGGGAAAGTCTGACTGGGGAGGCTCCTCAAATGCCTGGTGACTCCCCTGTGTAACTGGGAGTGGTCACAGGCACTGCAGGGCCAACACCGCCTCAGGACGCCTCTGGAATGCGAGGGCCAGGGGTAGTGACAGCATCAAGAAAAACTGCCACAGCCCTGACAAGTTCTGTAGCCACTCGGTCGTCCCATTTTTCAGCCTTTATTAAGTACAATAATTAAAGCTACATTTGCCTTTTCTAATAATAGCTCCTGGCACGGATAATTATAACTCCGTCATCCCAGCGAAGGCTGGGATGGGTGGAGGGGAGCTTGCATTTTGCAGGCAATAATGCCCTTTGGTTCTGGTTAAGAGCAGGCCTTGGCAGGCTCACACTGCCTGGAGTCACCCGGAGCCCCTCCCCCCAAGGCCCACCCCAGTTCCTGAGCAAGGGGCCTTCACCTCCCTTTCCTCTCCATGGTGTGCCCTGACCTTGGCATTCTTCATTTTGCCTTCCTGCTCTCAATGGGGACAAAGCCAGAAAGGTGTCCCCTACCTTTCTAAAAGTCTCTCTGCAATAGTGACTGATCCTGGAGAGTGATGGGTTAGGCAGCCCCCGTGACAGGAAACATAGTAGGCCTCAATAACTACCTCATGAACAAATAATAACAAGAGATAATTCTCTAAGTACCTCCTCCTGGAAGACACTAAAACCTTACAAGTATTCATTCATTTAATCCTCAAAATAACCCTACATGGCAGGCTTCTATTACTATCCCTGATTTACAGATGAAAAAAGCCAAGCAGAGAGGTTAAATAAGCAGCTCTTTGTCCCCCAGCCAGCTGGGCTTGAACCAGGGAGTCAGATTCCACAGTCTGTACCCTGAGCCCGCCCAGCACTGCCTTCCCTACGCGGTGCTGCCCGAACTGGAGGAACGGCAGGGCAGAGTGGTCTCAGATCGGAAGTCCTTAGTTCTGACCTGCACTCGCCATGTGAGCTTAGGTGTAGCTCTCTGGGCCACAGTTTCCTCACCTGTCCAGTGTGGAAAATAGTACCACACACCTCTCCTCATCCCCAGAGATCAATGAGATAATGGGTCTCACAGCTAATGGAAGACGAAATCAAGTACCAAATTACAATTTATAATGATGCCAAACCAGAAACAACCCAAATGCCCAACAATGGATGAATGAATCAACTGAATGTGGTATATCCATATCTACAATAAAATACTCTTCCCCAATAAAAAGAAACCAACTGTGGGCACACCCAACAATATAGATGAATCTCAAAATAATTATGCTGAGTGGAAGAAGCCAGGCAAAAACATTCATACTGTCTGTTCCCTTTCTATGCCTTTCTAGAATGCAAACCAGTATTTAGTGACCAAAAGCAGATGGGTGGTTACCTGGGCACAGAGGTATGAAGAGGGAGGGATTAGAAAGGAGTACCAGAATTTGAGGGACAATGAATATGTTCACTATCATCACTGTGGTGACGATCTCCCTGGTGCATACATTTGTCAAAACTGGTCAGACAGTACACTTTAAATATGTGTCCTTCATTGTATATCAATTATACCTCAATGGAGCTGCTTTAAAAAACAGAATGAGACACTACTTCCCCCCTAACAGATTAGGAAAGATTAAAAACTGATAATATCCAATGTAAGCCAGGATGTGGAGAATGAGAACTCTCACCCAAGGCAGCAATTAAAACTGGTGCAATCTTTCTGGAGTGCAATTGAAAGAGCACGATTCAGTAGCAATCATGAACATCTGAAATGCAGATATATGTGACCCCACAGCCCCAGGCTAGGACGCTGCCCTACAGAAGACCCGCACACAGACCAGGCGCGCAGCGCATGGAGGGGGCGCAGCGCCCAAAGGCAGCATGGCTCCTGGGTCAAACTGCTGGGCTTGACATCCGGACTCCAGTCCTGGCTGATCTTTCAGCTTTGGTGTTTTTTGTTTGTTTTTTTTAAAACATTTTATTTTATTTTTTATTTTAGAGAGAGGGGGAGGGAGGGAAAAAGAGAGGGTGAGAAACATGGATGTAACAGAGAAACATCAAGTGGTTGCCTTCTGTACGAGCCCCAGGGGACTCAACCCGCCACCCAGGCCTGTGCCCTGACTGGGAATCGAACAGCAACCTTTCGGCTTGCAGGACGACCCCCAACCAACTGAGCCACACTGGCCGGGGGCCGGTCTTTAGCTCTGTCACCCTGCATCTCAGATTTCTGATCTGTAAAACAGGAATAAAAACATTACCAGCCTCATAGGAGCTTCCAGAGAGTTAAATGAGATACTACCAATACATGCAAAACACCAGGAATGGTATTTGCATGGCAAATGATAAAAATAAAAGCTTAGCTATTATGGCATTTTAATAATGAGGAAAAACATTGAAAACATCCTAAATGTTCATCAGTAGAATAGTTTGGTAAGTTATGGCACATCTTGAAGATGGAATGTTTGTGGTGGTTAAAAAGAAGGGCTTTTCTGTGTACTGACATGACGAGATCTCTAAGGTTCACTGTTAAATTTACAAAGCAAAATGCCGAACATTATGTATACCGTGTGATCCTACTTTTGTGGGGGGAAGCTATTTGCGGATATGACAGTGGCCACCTCTGGAGCTGGGGAGAGTCTGAGGGGAAGAGACTCAACATTCAATGTTTACTTGATATGGTTCTTTTTTTTTTTTTTTAAGATTTATTTTATTTTTAGACAGAGGGGAAGGGAGGGAGAAAGAGAGGGAGAGAAACATCAATGTGTGGTTGCCTCTCGCATGCCCCCTTCTGGGGACCTGACCCACAACCCAGGCATGTGCCCTGACTGGGAATCGAACCGGCAACCCTGTAGTTCACAGGCCAGCGCTCAATCCACTGAGCCACCCCTGCCAAGGCAGTTCTTAGTTTTTAATTGCTACAGTAATCTTGCACACTTTTTGTAATGAAAAATAACAATAAAAAGACACCAATTATAAGGTACCTAACTTAAGGTACCTTATGAGGTACCTGACCTAACCAGTGTGGCTCAGCTGGTTGAGTGTCTTCCTGCAAAGTGAAAGGTTGCTGGTTGGATTCCCGGTCAAGGCACATGCCTGGGTTGCGGATTCTGTCCCCAGTTGAGGCGCGTGTGGGAGGCAATAGATGGATGTTTCACTCTCTCACCAATGTTTCTTTCCCTCTCTTTCTCCCTCCCTCCCCCCCACTCTAAAAATAAATAAATAAAATCTTTAAAAAAATTATAAGGTAGCAGAATTTATTCCTAATTTTTGCTTGTGTGTGTGTCAATGAGATTCCAAGTTCTTGAATGACGAGAGACTTGGGTTGCATCTCTCGGTTTCCCCAGAGTGCCTAGCGAGAGCCAGGCGCCCTCAGAGCTGCTGGCAGACTGAACGCGTGGAGACTGCAGGATGAACCATCTGGCACCTTTCCCTGAGGGGCAGCCTTTGCAGCTGTTTCCTAGGTTACCACACTCAGGGCCCTCAGGCAGGACTTAGTGCTTTCTGAGGTCAGTGTTCCTTTTTTTTCAGCTTTTGCCCTGAGGCATGCTGGAGGCTCTGCAGCAAATTTATCCCTTAAGAAAAAAAAAGACGTTTGCTTTTCAATCTGACTCTATGAAAATGGTAAACTTGGAGAAACAATCAGAAATTTTTAAAAGGACACAAAAATTAAAAAGAGAAACTTGATGAAATGGGTGAGCCTCCATACTGCCTGGCCCCTGCCTGACTGAGCAGACACTTGGTCATTGGCAGCAGTCACCACACGACCCGCACTTCTCACACTTCCCTGTGGCACCTTCCCAAGGTCACCCTCGGAGCAGCTGCTACTACTCTCTCACTGCTTTCCAACCTTTCAGAGTCAATGCAGAGACTCAAAGATGATCTTGGCTGATGTGGGAGTCGCCGGGTTAGCGGTGGTGTCTGAAGCTCCTAGGGAACTTTCTTAAAGGACTTCCACTCCCCACCCTGAAACTCTAGCTAACTCTCCTTTTTGCAAATGGGTCCCAGGTGATTCTATTACTGACCCTCCTCCCCCACAACCCCGACCCACTCCAACACTTCCACCATTGAAAACCCACCCATCTGGTCCAATTCTTCATTACAGGTGAGGAAACTAAGGCCCAGGAACCCCCTCAACCCACTGCTGTGTGTGAGGGCTTGCCATTCCTTTGCCTGGGGCCTGAGCAAACACCCAACCCCAGCCGCCTCCCCCTCCCCTGCACCCTGCCAGCTACTCCCCTGGACAGAGCCCTGATCTCCATTCTGCCTCTGGCTGCTTTGCCTTCCCTGGCCATTTGAACTCTGACCCTAACCCCAACCCTAACATCTCACTCCCAAGGCCTGCAAGAAAAGTATCTTTACATCTTTCTCTCTTCTTTTATTTTTTTAGTTGATTGGATACCAAAAAACTTGAAAGAAAACTAGTGACTAGAAAAAAAAACAAACTAAAATCATTCCTGGGTCCAACTTGCCTGAGGACAAGCAGCCACCCAGTAAGTAGAGGCCCAGGGGCCCAGGTCCCTCCCCGTCCAATGCTCCCACTGTCAGCCAGATACAGAGTCTGCTCCCAGTGCAGCCTATTCAGCATCATTGCTTCAAGGAAGCTAATTGCTCAAAAGGCAAAAAGGTAGCCCTGTTTCTGGAAGGGCTGGGGCAAAGAAGACAGGGAAGACAGAAGCAGAAGTGGCTCATGTTCATGGACTTCATGGTGGCCATGGGGCCACTGCTTCCTTAACAAAGCACTCCCTGGCAGGGAGAACAGTCCCTTGGGACTCTGGCTCCCAGGGCAGTGCTGTTCAAGGCCCGGCCGTGCTGTATCGACTCTCCTATGGGAGACTGAAGTTACAAGAGTCTGGAAAGAAGCACCTTGCAAATGTAGGTTATTGCATCAGACACGAAAAACACCAACAAAGTGACGAACAGCCCTGTCAAGCTCTTAGACATTATAGGCAACTGTCATTTCTGGGAGCTGGCTTCTCAGGAAGCAGTGTGTACTTTACCTACCTAGAGGAATGCTAAGTTCACTGAACACATCCTCTGGTTCCCAGCAAGGCAAAGAAAGGGGCTGTTTCAGCTCCACTTCTGTGTATTCTGGTGATCTCACATCCAGAGATTTCACTTCCAAGTACCTGGAGTTTTCTGCAAAACACAAGCCAAAGCAAAGGACTAATGAAACACCACATGCCTCCAAGAATCCCTGCAATTCTCCTTGTGCTGTGTGATCAGGACGGGTCCCTTGGACTGCTTCATTACATGGGGCCAGGGTGAGGACTGCTCATTCATTAGAACCCAAGTGCTATAATTTAAGAGCTTTTTCCATTGCCAAGAGAATGCCACACACAAGGAAACTTGGCAAATCTCTGCACTGGGCCTGTGGGGGATGGGCTGCTGCCTTGGGTGCGGACGATCCACACCCATTCCCCCCAACTCCGCATCACTCCATCTCTGCAGGAGGAAGAATTACTGAAGGGCAAAAATTGTGCTGACGTGCACAGGAGCACCGAGGCTGGCAGCACAGGCCATACCGTTCTCTCACCCCAAGCTTATAGAACCGTGTTATTAAATATGAACTCCAAATACTGGGTAAGCTAATGAGCCATGAATGCCGTGCCTGTTGAGGCTTATACTGCCAAAAGAAGAGGGTTCAATCAGAGCAAGGCAAACGTTTCGTTCCTTTATTCTTGCCTGCTCTGGACACAGCCCAGGCCTCGGCGTTTCTCTAGCAACGAGAAGGCAGCTCGTGACAGAGTTTCCATGGAGACTCAGATCCAGGCAGGTGAAAAACAGCTCAGGTCAGCTTGACATGGAGGAGAGCCCAAGCTTCCGGCTCCCCTACCAGCTTGCGCCAGCAACAGGGCACTGGGTTGAAAAGCTTATTTTGAAGGCTCTTCTCTAGACTTTCTGCACCTGACTCCTGCCTGCACCCCTTGCTTACTTCAACCTCTGGAATGCTACAGGCTTTCTGTGAAAGGGGTATCTGCTTATTCCCACAGGGAGAACATGCAGGGTTACTCTTCCTTCCTGTCCCCAGAGCCCTTGATGGATCTTAGTTTCCACTTGGCAGAGAAGACAGGGCTTAGCCTATTTTAAACTCTGTTTTTCATGATGTCATAGTGCCAGGCACAGACACAGCATCACCTCCAATGGAGGCAGAGAAGGTCCTGGGACAAGTCTCATGTCACCCTCGGGCCCTGGAGAAAAGTGGGTCTGAGGTGGAAAGAAGGGGGACGGGCCACGCCCCTTATGAGCCCCTCATTCTTCCCTCTGCTCCTTGCTGGGCCTCCCCCATTCCTGCTCCCTCCCTCGGGCCTCACAGCAGTAACAGCCTGGGTGGTCCTCTGCCTAGCAGGCACAGAGGCAGCTGGCTGCCCCCAGGAACTTTGGCTGATAACTCAAAACTTTTGCGAACTTTAATTGTCAGAGTCCATCTGGGCTCCCATAAATTCAGAGAAATCTGTCCTATCTGAGTTTGCTTCTCAGAAAATGTGTGATCTCCTATCTGATTTCCTTTGCACCATTTGCCTAAAAGCTCTAACAGTTTAATCAGGCTTTTAGAAGCTTGCTTTCTGCATTAGCTCGAATGCGGGCTGAAATTGTTCTTATGTTCGCTCTAGCTTGTGCATGCCCCCTCACTTCTCTCAGTGAACAGGGCTCCCATCAACCCAACCACACAGGAGAAAAGGGAGGTAGTTACCCTGGGTTGACACTCCTTGGCAAGCCTGGCTTTGGAGGTCGGTTTCGGTGGGGGGGCTGGCTTTCTCTTCCACGGGACTCCCTTCACAAGCCCCATCTCCAGGAGTCCCCTTGGCCTTGCCGTCATCAAGAAATGGGCTAGGCTGCCGGGCCCTGTCCTCCGCTGGCTTGGGGGAAGACATTTGCTGCAGTGCAGGGGACAGAAGAACGTCTGAGCTCTCTGCTCCCTTTGCCTGCTTCTCGTAGCAATCTGAGCCCGCCAGTGAGAGGCCTGTCTCGCATTCAGCTGGCTTCTGCTCAGCCTCCAGATTTAGGCCAGGCATTTCCACGTCCATGTCACTGGGACAGCTCATGGAAGCAGAAGGCACTTCTTTTGGAGACTTGTGGCTGATTTCCGTAGCCCCATTACCTATGGTCTTGACCCCCTCCTTGGTGAAATCCTTGGCTAGGTCCAGGTGTAAGGCAGTTGTCACACAGGGACATATTTCCGGGCACAGTTTGTCCTTCTGGCCAATGGGCACGATCTCTTCCAGCTCTGGGATGTCTGGTTCCATGATAAAATCTTCTTCCTCCCCTACCTCGTCTACTGTCACCAGCTCCTCCATGTTCGTGGGGTACCAGCTCTCGTCCTCTGCTTCACTTCCACTCTCCCAATCTTGATCCTGAATAAAAATACAGAAGGGAGGTCAGAGGGTGCCTGAGGAGCAGGTCTTAGTCTTCAACCAGACGGCACAAGCCTCGACCCCAGGACCCCTCAAATCTGAATGATCCTGAGCATTCTTACTTCTACCTGGGAACGTTTACTGGGTGATTAGAAGCTGTAAACCACTCAAGTCCCACATCACTGATTCACCCCTAGGATGAGGCTCAAAACAGCACAGGATTTGGAATAAGCCCTTAATGCTTAATCTACCATGTTTAACGTGGCACAAAGAATTTCCATCCCTGGTACACAGCAACTCAGTAAGTAGTTTTTGAATGAATAAACACATGATTAAGTTATAAACTCTAAGTGCTGGAGCTACTCCTTTGCAGGTAAAGCATCACTAAATGCACCTGCAGCAAAGTGCCCCATAAAACTCCCCCAAGCACCCTCTCTCAGCAAGGGGGCAACTTGCACAGCCTGGCTCATAGTAGGCCCCTCCCGACACTTTCCACTGGTGTCCCCAGCAACCTACAGGCCCAGCAGCCAGATTTAGGAGATCAGCTTCCCGGCCAGTGATACCCATCTCTCTGCCTCTTCTGACCCATAAGGCACGAAGCTGGCCACACGCCAAGGACATTTCTTTGGGCTGTGGCAGCCCCAGCACTATAACTGGGTTTTTCATTTTAATTATGTAAAATAATCTTTACGAGCACAGGAGATGTCTTGTTAATCCCAGAGTCTGGGCCTGCTGAGGTCAGGGCTCCAGATCGAGTACCCAAAGCCCCCCCTTCCTGTCCCAGCCCCTCCCAAGGGACTGGCCTATTTTGGGAGACTGGCTCTGAAGCCGGAGTCTTTTTCGGGCACATGTTTTCTCTTGTGAGCACAACCCACTTGCTGGAGAGTACGGCAGAGCCCGGACATGTGGCCGAGATCTCCCCGTCAGGACTACAAAGGGCCCCAGGAGAGCCGTTCCCCCAGGAAATGCTGGGGCGGCGGCTTCATTCACGGAGCCACCGGTGGGGTCTTGAACACATCCCACATGGCAGGCACCCAAGCAACAGGGACTCTTGTAACTTGGTCCCCAGTGGCTCGTTGTGCAGACAGGGCTATACCATCGGCCTCTGGGACCAACTTTACCTTCTTTGTTGTTGTGTTTTCTGGATCAGAGGACTCTGTTCCTTTCTCCTGCCTGCCCACTGATGGAGTGTTTTCTTCCACGCCCTCTTTCCCAGCCTTGCCAAAGGAAGCACAGAACAGACCAAATCAGCAGTCAGCAGCAGCACAGAGAAAAGGAACGCCAAGGCGCTGAGCGTAGCTAACAGCTGTCAGACTTGTTGCACGCACATTTCTTTTATCCTCATCAAACCTCTCAGAGCAGGTGCTGTTATCCTCTTCATTTTACAGATGAGGAAACTGAGGCTCAGAGAGGTTAAGTGGCTCGTTGAAGGTCACACAGACCAACAGAGGCCCAGAAATGTCTTAACGGCTGGATTGATCCCTTCAGGTGGTCAGAGACCCCTGGCCAACTGGGCACTTTTTGCAGCTGCGAAACCTGTCAACAGTGAGGGTGAGTCGAGGGGCCGAGGGGGAACTGGCCCTGGGGCTACCAGCCATCATGGCACATCTCCCCACCAGATTTGTCTTGGCCACAGAATATCATATTCACGCCACTTATAGGTAGGAAGGGGGTTGCCACTCATCAGTGCCCCTCTCGCCTCTCTTGTGTCCCACCTCTGTCCTACAGCTACAGCCCCAGCTGGCCGTCCCTTCCCTCCAATGAGGTCCCTCGTAATAATGCTCATGTCAGGGAAACTGAACAATTGAAAGCCAATGTCTGGGTTGAGAATTAGGGTCTCTCATCAGCTTTTAAAACAGGGCTCAGCAGACTACAGTTCTCGAGCCAAATCTCACCAGCACCTCTTTTTGTAGTCTGTGAACTACCAATGTTTTCCACCTTTTTAAATAGTTGCACTTTAAGTGATTCTATAAGTATCTACATAATATCCTCAATTTCGCTCCTTAGCCCACACAGCCTAAAATATTTACTATCTGGTGTTTTGCAGAAAAAGTTTTGCAACCCCTGTTTCAGTTTTGGGAGGATATTCTCCCACGATTTAATTTTTGGCCACCAAATCCATGACTACTCCTGGGGCTCCCAGGGGCAAAGTACATTTTCTCAACGTTTCTGGCTGCGGTTGGCTTAAAGTAAGTGACTATACTTCTAATTTCTTAAGAGTAGACACACCCCTCCTGAGGAGCCAGCCGGGGCAGGAGCTCAGGGCTGGCTGGTTTAACCAGTTATTACCAGACCGGGGAAGACAGTGGAAACCCTCAAGTCCTTTCTCTTTCCGCTGTTTCGAGCACAGTATTCCACCAAAATCCCTGCTCGAGTCTTCTGAGCTAACCCAAGGGCACAGCAGCTCCAAATGCCTTTTTAGCCATCAGGACCCACAGCTCCTACCAATAGGGGGCCACTTTCCTTTATTTTTATCTCCCCAGATAAATTACCCAGGACCTCCCCTTGTCAAAATACAGAAGCCACATCCTTCCCAAGCAGTTACTGCAGCCACACTCCTAAGTCAACACAGTAAAGGGAGCCTCTCCAGTTCAGGCTGGGAGATGGAGGGATGGCCTGGCTGGGCCAGAAGCACCCCCCCAGACCTCTGCTCTTCCTCCTGCAGGCACAGGAAACAGAGCAGTGCCCTTCAGTGCACCCGTGGCCTTGGGACCACTTGTATGTGACAGCAGCAGCTTAAGGGAAAGACAAATGCTACCAATGCACCCCACTGCCTACACCAGCTCAAGGACCAGGATACTAGGTCCCAACTGTTGCAAGCAGAGCTCTGTCACCCTAGGGCTATGGCCACCATAAGCTACCTCCTAATTGGTCCCCACCTTCTTCTGCTCTAGTACTTCAAAATGCAAAAGCCACCATGCCCTCACTGCACCTTCTGGCTTAAACATGTCATTTGCCTCCCCTTGCACTTAGGATAAACAAAAGTCCTTAACCTGCCTCCAAGGCCCGGCGTGATGTGGCCACTGCTGAAAAATCTGCCTCTCCCCACACCCTTCTAACCCAGCGTGGCTCCAACAGCACTGGCCTCCAGCCACTGGGCCTTTGCACATGCTGCCTCCTCTCTCTGCTCTTCTTCCTTTTCACCCAGTAAATACCCACCACTTCTTCAAATCTCAGTAGTCGCATCCTCACCTAGGGAAGCTTCTGATTGGTTACAGGCACTGACTGCTGTGTATGGCTCCATCTCCTCCTTAGCACTTAACACTCACACTCTCACACTCACTTGAGGAATTATTGGATTAGTATGTCTTTCCACTAGACCATGAGCTCCATGAGATTGGGGGTCATTTTAGCTTCACTCTCAACTAGCCTTAGTACTGGGTGCTCCGCAGCTATTGGCCAATAAAAGAATGGAAAGTGGTAGGAGAGGGTGGCATGAATAACAAGTTGGCACCTGCCTCCCAGTGTGCTTGGGTCTCTGTCTGGGCTCTGAACTGAGAATAAGTGCTTTTCTATTTTTCCCTCCTATAGATGGTTTATACTGGCGGCTCCACTTTGGGGACTTCTGGGCTCCCTCTGTCCCATGACATGTTTTGGTCTACACAGTTTCTAAAATGGGGGGAATTTCAACAGATATCTGGACTTCAGTCTTCCTCTAAGGAATGGGAGACCCAGCAGTCCAGGCCATGCATTCCAGGATGGCGGGCACAGAATGGAGCGGGGCAGGGGCTGTCTATGCCCAACAGATAGGTACCTCCTCTTCCATCTGCCATGGCCCCTTCTCTCTACCTGGCTTCACTCACATGACCTGGCCTGTGTCATCTGCCTGGCTTCTCTCCTCTAGGCATCTGGGTCTGTAACCCTTGATCCCCCTTCCAGTAAGGTGCAGGAGTGCTTCTTTCCCACATTCTCCCAAGTCAGTGACTCCATTTCCTCACTCCCTTCTATGGTCTTGTGGTCAGGGGTGGCTTGTAGGCATGGATCTGGCCACCTACAAACACTGAGCAGCCCTGGCACCAGCTTTTCCAGTGTGGGGCCCTTTCTCCAGAGATCCCAGAAGGTTTCTAACAAGCACAAGTTCATTAAAGTCCTACAATAGCCTTGTGATCACATCCATTACACAACCAAGGAAACTGAGGGAGAGAAGAACAGGGTGTGACCTGGTTCTCAGAAGCCAGGCCTTTGCCTCCAGAGTCTGGGTTTGGTCATTCATTTCTTCGACAAAGTGTGTAATGAATGCCCATGCTAATCTAGGGACTAGGGACACAGCAGTGAGCACAGCAGACAAGAATTCCCGCCCTTGTGGAGGTTACAATGGGGGTGGGGGGTGGGTAGACGTTAAAAGAATAACAAAGGCCTTAGGGGATAGGTTAGAAGGAGAGAGCTGCTACCAAGGAAAGGAAAGCCGGGAAGAAACAGAAGTGTGTCATTGTAATTGTGTGTAGTGGCCAAATAAACTTGTGGAGAATGTGACAATGACCAAAGACAGAGGAGGGGAGGTGGGACCCACGTGGCCTAGGGAGGGCCCGATAGTGGGAGGTGCCTGGCATATTAGAAGAAAGACAAGGACACTGTCCTCAGCCCTGTTGTTTTCGTTCCCCAAGTCCCGTCCCTTCTGTCTGTTATCTGAGTCCTGGGCAGCCCTGTGGGAATCTGGGTTGTTCTAAGATCACGATGCAGAGTCTGAGATCTGGGAGGAAAACTCTTTGTTCTGCTGTTATTGCACCAAAGAGTGGTGGGCTCCCTGGCTTCAAACCCACAGAACCAATCTGTGAGGGCCCCCAACTAGTCCCTGCTGACCCTACTCCAAGACTATGAGAGACAGAACCAACGAGAGGGACAGAATGGTGGGAAAACCCATGAGGCTTTCCGGGAATGGTTTTTGCATCAGGGGCTCTCAGGGTGACCTACAATGTGTGTCACCTTAAGTGGGCAAGGGTGGTCCAAACCAGTGAAGGGCAGACAAACAGCAGGAGAAACAAGGTTACCAAGGAAGAGTCTCAGAAGCGTGGGTAGGAGTGTGAAGGGGCAGCTCCACCCTCTGCTGTGGGCACAGGTGGTTGTAGACTGGCAGTATGAGCCCCTGCTCTCCACCCCTCTGTGCCTTTCCTCCAGTCACTGGCCAGTCACCAGCACTGTGGACACCTCCAAGCATATATAGTTGGCTCTCTGTGCCTGCAGGTGCCTCGTCTGCGGATTGAACCAGCCTCAGATAGAAAATCTCAAAAACTAAAGTTATATTGTGGTTGACGTGTACTACATGGTTGCATCTTTACTGAACATGTACAGACCTCCTGTTCTTGCCATTACTCCCTAAAGAATACAGCATGACAACCATCTACACAGCATTTACACTGTACTAGGTATTATATAAGTAATCTAGAGATGATTTAAAGTAGATGGAAGGATGTGCATAGGTTATATGAGAAGACTGCACCATCTTCTATACGGGATTTGTACATCCTCAGATTTTAGTATCCACAGGGGTTTCTGGTACCAATCCCCAGGGACACTGAGGGATGACTGTACCCTCTTCTCAAAAACATCCACTTGTTCATAAGTCCTCAGGATCCAGTCCAAGTTCTCAGCAAGATACAGGAGGTCCTTCATGTTGCCCCCTAATCTTATCTCCTGACCCTCCTCCTGCTAGGCCAGCCAGGGAAAAAAATGTGGTACACTTGGAGATGGGCAAAATATCAGTGGGTGTCCTTTCGATGGACTGCTGGGCAGTTTACCAGCATACCCTTCAGGGTGTCTGGTTCCACCGGAGTCTGCACCTTCACTTGAACTGAGCTGTTTTACAGCTCTGTAAACTGCAGATAACTGATAGGCAAGCAAATGATTCTTGTCCGGAGAGATGCAAAGGAATTTTATCTGGAGGAGCCACAATTTTATCTGGTCCCCGGTTCCCTATGAGAGAGGTCAGTTTTGCCTCTGTTGGCAAATTCTTGTCCACATTCTACATGATTGCCTCTACATGTTGCCTGATCTTTAGATTTTCCTTTGAACTGGCTTTACATCTCACGGTTCCCTCCTTCATTAATGAGTTAAATAGCATCTTTGACATGCATCCACTTTATGTTTGCACAAAAGCCAAGATTTTACTATTTGAAAAACGCTATCCTTTAATACACCCTAAAGGTGCCACCATGCTGGGCGTCTCCGGGTTTTTCAAGCCGGTCTGCCTTTCTCACTTTTGCCCTTGCCGCTTCCCAGACTGTTTTTTCTCCAGGTTCAATGCTCAGCTCAAATGTCTCCTTCTCTGTGCAGTCAGCTGCCCACAGAGCAGCTCAACCATGCCTCCACTCCAGCCACGGGCACCCCTGGATGTAAACTGTTTCTGTGAATCTGCTTCCACCGTTACACCTTGGCCTCTGCCATAACCTGGACTATGTCCTATTCCCCTCTGGACCTCCCTGGGCCTAGCACGCTACCTGGCAAAGTGGCATGCTAAAATACTGGCCGAGAGTGTGACTCTTCAGTGTTCATGGAGCTGAGAATTGGGCTCCTTATTTGGACTTAATATGGTCACCAACACCTGGGTCAGACTAGGAGACATGCCTGCAGGATTTTAAAAACTGGGTTCTCTGTGTAGACCCCCTAACCTCCACTGTTCCACTCCTACTTAAACAAAGGTGGTTCCAGCAAGAAGAAAGTGTAAGCCCAGGTAGACTATGAAACTGGTACAGACCCAGAGTTCTCCAGGTGACCCACTGTGTGAACTGAAGTCACGCAGCAAGTTATAAGCCCTTCCAGAGGTTTCAATGACAGATGCCAGCCAACTGCAGAGTGCTTTTATTACAGTGGAAGTAAAACAGCGTGAACAGTGCCTAGAGAAACACGCCGCACCCTGGGCACGCAGTATAATTTAGTGGGCGTGGCTGCTTCTCCTCTACCACCTCCTGTTGAAGGCCCAGGATTGGTAGATGCTCTTGGCAGGAGAGAAGGCAGCAGACCAAAGATCTCATCTGCCTTGGCAGAGTCTGGAGGTGCAAACACCCCGAGGCACTCCGCCCTGGACAAACAGGAACACAGAAGACCTTTGCGTCACGCCCCTCCCTCACTTCTAGCAAAGATATCAGGGTGCCATCTCCCTGGGAGCCGGATCATCCAGGTGCAGTGCCAGCTCCGCCATTCCCCAGCTGTCTGTCCTTGGGCAACTAACTTAAGCTCTCTGTGCCGCCATCTCCTCACCTATGGTAATAATTACATTCGTGGTCAGATTACCTCATAGGGTTGCTGTGAGGATTAAGTGACTCGACTGAGAAAAAGTGTTTAACACAGCGCCTGGCACAGAAGAAACATTCACTGAGTGTTTCATTTGCTTCACTCACTCAGTAGATGTTCATCATCATGATGTTAACGTAATTACCCCTTGGGACCTGCCTCTCCTTACCTGGGGAAGAGATTACGTCATTACCTCATTCTCTGCCATTCTGCTTTCTTTTCTGTCATCAGCTCCTTCTTGGTCTTTGTCAGGTCTCTTGGTTCTGTTTTTCTCACTCTGCTTAGACTTGGTGTTCTCAGGGCCCCTGGTGACCTTTGGCTCCAGCCCATCTTCCTTGCCTGCGCTGTTGTGGTAGGGGTGTCTGCTTTCCCGCAGCCTGGCCTCCTCTTTCTTCTTGGACCTCCCAGGGGCATCCTGCTGCTGCTTTAGATACTTGTCCAATTTGCCTTTGGGCTCCTTCCGGTAGTAGCCATCTTCTCGACTTTTGTAGCCTGACGCAGAGTGGAGAGGGTTGGGGGACCCAGACCTCGGGTGCTTTTCTCGGTGGCCCCTCGCTCCTTCAAGTCGCTCCTCTAACTCGGCTTTGTCAAGTTGCCTAGGGTAGTGTTTGCGATCATGTGCCCAGGTGTCTGCCAACTTGTCCCTCTTGTCCTCCCCATTCTCCCTCCAGGGGGCTGAGTCTCTGTCTTCCTCCCTCCTGGTGTAGGGAGAGTGCTCCCAGGAGTCCCGGCCATTGCCCCAGTCAACCCTTGAGGGGCCCAGAGAACTGTGGGAGGAGCTGCAGGAGGTGAAGCTCGGGGTGTGGGACCTCGGGGACAGTGACCGGCTCACAGGACTGCGAGACCGTGGCCTTTCAGGGCCGTATCTGTGAAGAAGCAAAGGAGAGGGGTGGGTTTTAGAGTCTGCACCTCTCCAGCCCCGCGCCCCAATATCCCCAGTCTCTCCATAGAAGCACTGCCCATAAGGCCACCGTCGGGCACTCCTCACCACGCCACCGGGGCTGCACAGCCTGGGAAAAAGCTTTCCTCCCGCCTGGCACCCAGCAGCAGGGGCTTCCCCCAAGCACAATCCTGGTTGCTCTGCCTCTGTACTCATCCTGCTCCGGGAACCACAATGAATAACCGGGCCAGTCTGGCTCAGCCCTGTCTTTCTTCCTCTCGGAAGTGAGCTCAACTGTCCTGGGAGTATGCAGGTGGGGATGTGGGCAGGTTGGCCCTGCTCCAGCCTGGGGGGCAAGGCTGCCTAGCCCTCAGGGTCAATGAGCCAGGCTCCTGTCTATGAGAGTGAAGCCACTCCCCCACCTCTGCCTCTACCGGCATACGGGTGACCTCTTGGCCTCAGGTTTCCTTACGTCTCTTCTCAGTTTGTTCAGATCCTGGACTAACTGCTGGCGGGTGTGAGTTTGAGGAAGGGAAGGCGGACTCAGAGAATCCAAAAACAAAGAACTAGGAAGGCATTTTGGGTTGGAAGAGGCCTTAGAGAACCGCCCTGGTAGTTCTTTGATGAAGAAACTAAGACCCAGAAAAGGACCCCAAAGACCTGCCTAAAGTTCCGAGCAAGTTCGCCCCACCCCAACCTCCCACCACAGAACTGCAGGAGGCACAGGATGGCTTTACACATTTTTTTTTAAGACAAATAATCACAGTTTAAAAAAAACATAGAAACAAAAGTTCCAAACCTAAACAGCTACATACAAAAATACACCCTCCCCCACATACACACATGCTCTGAAGGTTGTTCAGTTATTTAGCAGGTAAACTGAGTCACATACCTGATATTCTAAAAGGATGGGCAATTTTCATTTGGTTCCCAAACCCAGGAAAACCATCCAGCCCTCACTGACCAGGGGACACAGAGGAGATGAGGTTCCCTAGGACCAGGCGGCCTGAACCATCACAGGGAAACAGCCTGGGCTCAGCCCCTGGCAGTGATGTCAGAGCGCCACCTGTGGCAGGCCTGGGTAACAATCCCAAGACAAGCAGGCCAGGGGCCCACTCCTGCCATTCTCCACCTTGGGTCTCCACAGGGACCGTCTTTGTAGGGCAGTGACAGTGGCAGACTTGTAGCCACAACTTGGCGTGGTCACAACTTCAGTTAGAGAACTGAATGCATTCAATGTTCACAGCGACTGGCCAAGTAACTGCTTTTGGGGAGCATTTCCATTCCTGTTCCTACACCGACATTTAGCTATGAAACATCAAGAGCTGGGTCTAAATAGAATACGCGCATACACACACACGCACATTTTCAGGCTGTGTTAGCAGAGTATAGACTTGCCCCTAAGAGCCAGTTATCAATAGATCCCTTGCTACACTCCTTTCTAACAATGAAGGAGCAGCTGAGAAGAAGCTTAGCATCTCGCATTTTCCTGAGGTTTAACCTGAGCAGCACTTCTGACTGGACTATTGTGCTTCATTGGGCACGTGGAAAGGTACATCCAGAAAGGCTGATAGACAGGGTGGGAGCAAGGGCGGGGCACGCTGTGAATGGAAAACCCTCCAGAATGAGAAACAGGAGAATGTTCCAACTGCCCAGCATATGCCCTGAGATCTGCGGCAGGGGCCTCACCTGTCTGCTTCCCGGAACATGTCCCTCTCCCTCTGGGAATGAATGTCCTGGATGATGGCCGCCACGTTTTTCCCAGGTTTCTAGACAAAGTGAGAGAGGTCACCATCAGACCAGAGACAGCTTTGCAAACACCAGAGGGAAGTAGCTGGGACTTGGGTTCATTGTCTAGTCTACCAATGGGGAAAACGTGCCTTTTTAGGGGAAGACAAGTTTGAGCCAAGGGATGAGGAGTGTGAGCATAATGCTGAACAGCGGTGGGCTGAGTGTCCCACCACCTGAGTGGACAGGGTGTCCATTGAGCTGGGGAAGGAAGGAGCCTGGTGCTCACCATGCACGTGCTGGGGGAAGTGGCCTTTGTTCACACCTGCCTCCCACCCCTTCCTGGATAAAAGAAAATATCGAGGTGTAAAAGGAAGGAGGGGGAAAAGGGAAGAAGAGAAGAGAGGAAGGCAGGCAGGCATTATAACTCGGAAAGAGACTTGAAGACCACTGAATGCAGCCTCTACATTTTATGCACGTGAAAACCGAGACCCAGAGGGATTGAGGCAGAGTTCTGCCTTGCACAAGGCCAGAGTCACCAGCCACATCGTGTTTCACTGTGTAGATGGTGACTCCTGGAGTTGTGCTGGGTTAAGGAACACACTCGAGGTCATAGAGATCCTCAGAGAATCAGGACTTGACAATAGGCATTTCAACTGCAAGATCCTTCCCGTGACCCATGCAGATCCTTGCTCCAGCGTGTTCCTCCTCAGGGCTCACCTGGTGCTCAACATAAACCTGTGGGGTGGGTGGGTAGCTAGCCCAGGCTGTGAGCCACGGTTCACAGCGCAGGATGCCAGGCACCCAAAGGCCCCACCCATTCCAGAAATCACTATTTGATGGCTGTGCCAGAACAGAACCAACCCCAGTCCCCAAATCCCAACCAAACCCCTTTCCTGAACCCAGAATGGAAAATAATAACAAAACAATAAGAAATAAATGATGACAAAATGAAATTCACGGGCACAAAAGAAAAGTGAGAGCATCTTCCAAAAGACTACACAGGATCCATCATGCCATTAAAATGTATGGAGCAGGGTGAATTTTACGCTGTGTAATTACATCTCAATAAATCAAAAGAAACCTTGGTCTGCAATGTCAACTGTTGATGAAGAATTTTAGTAAGAAATTTAATCCACTGCTGTTTTCATCCTCGATTTTTTTCATATTCTTTACAAAGAATTGTCGCATCTCAGAAGTATATGAATGTGACGTATCATCACATATCTCATTTTACAGATGGGAAAACCAGGCCCAGAGACCTGCAGAGAGCCACGTGATCAGTGGGACTAGAATTCTCTGCACCCTCTGAGAATTCTACCCATGTCAGCGCCGAGATGGACGGTTGGGCTGGGGAAACACAAGTCAGGGAGAGAGTGAAGGAGCCCGCTGCCGGTGAAAGGTCAGCTGCCTGTGGTTTCAGGGAGAGAGATCAGGGCTGGGTCGTAGGGAAGGGACATAAAATGTGCAAGCCAGAGAGGGATCTCTTGTCTGCTGGAAATACAAAAGGAAAGAATGGCAAAGAGAAGGCAGGGATGACTTCCCCTGAGGTCCCAAAGGAGAAGGTCAAGAAGCCAGAGGTCAAGAAGCCAGTACGGCTCTGCTCAAGAAGAGGCCCAGGAACTTAGCGCTGGTTGGGATACCCACCTGAAAAAAGGCCTAAGTTTTGGCAAATGGTCCCTTTCATCTGATCATAGCTATAAGGGTTGACCCTCTATGAGCGTATGAGAGTGTCACCTATAGGTCACCAGACCACCCAGGGCTTGCACTGTCAGCTACCCCCTCATCGACTTAACCTGGACCACAAGCAGAGACCCAAGGGCAACCAAGGAAAGAAACTGAGGCTGCGGGTCAGGGCCAAGGAGAAGGCTGCCTCCCAGGATGCCTCCTTCCACTCCACCTAAGACCACCTGTCCTTCCGCCAGGGTTGTCTGTCACTACCTGGGGGTAGAACGAAGAGGTTCATCTGGAGGTCTTCTTGTTGCCTGCCCACCTGAGGACACAAAATGGGAGCTGCCTATGGCATCATCACGGGAAAGGCCAGCCTGGGATGGCTGGTCCCTGGAAGACCTGCGGCAATACTGCCTCCGCACAGGCCAACACCCAAGTGAGTGGCGCTCGGGAAAGCTGGCAGGAGCCATCAGGACCAGGGGCACATGTAATGGATCTGCTGTCACTGGGGAGGCCACATCCTGGGTCCCTAATCCATGGCTCACACTGCCAAACTAGAAGCAGCAAAGGCTAAAGAATGTGCCCCTCAAGCTGGGTTAAAGGGACCACGGCCACTTTTCAGAACATACGAATTCTCTGAGTGGGTTGGATGGGGGACTTTCTGTAGCAAAAAGAATCTCCAAGGTCCCCAACATGTTTCTTCTGATCTTTTGCAACCTTAAATCTTCATGACTGTTCCTTCCAGCCCAGCTGCAGGAAAGCCTGGGGTGAGGAAAACTGTGCCCTTCACCTCTGGGGTGCCACCTGATGAGGGGTAGAGACAGCCAACCAGGCACCACAGATAAAAATATCCTCTAGTGACCCATGCAGGCCCCCAGGGGTCAGAGAGATGCACCTAGAGTTCTTTGGGCTAGAAGAGCCTCTTCTTGGCTTAAGTATGTCCCTGCCCTTATTTTCCCAACCACAGAGCATCCTCCTGAGGCCACTGTTGGCCCAGTGCCCTCTGAGGTTACTCCTCTTCAGGTCCCACATTCCCAGTGAGGCAGGGCATCGGGTCATTGGTCTCTCCACAGCAGGTACCAACACAGAGCCTCGCGTGGAGCTGGTGCTCCATGATAACTGTTCAAGAGGAAGAGTAGGAGAGATGGAGGGATGGGGTGGCAGAGAAAGAACAGGACGATCTGCAAAACTGTTCAGGGCTGCTGATCACTGGCA
The DNA here is from genome assembly GCA_007922815.1 of Macrotus californicus. Taxonomy (NCBI): domain Eukaryota; kingdom Metazoa; phylum Chordata; class Mammalia; order Chiroptera; family Phyllostomidae; genus Macrotus; species Macrotus californicus. The sequence goes on along the minus strand of VMDR010001349.1, from coordinate 68,411 downwards.
TCGTGACCCCCGACCCCGAACACTAGCGGCCAGTTGCTCTATTTTAAGTCATAATTCCAAATTGTTGACATTCTTGGGGCCAAAGATGTGAGACAGGGACAAAAGTGACCAAAGCCTTTCAAATAACAGAATCAACTTGTCACAACCCTAAAGAAGTCCTCAACCTTCCTCTTCAGGCCTGGCCTCGCCCTCCTGCGGTTAACGGTGTAAATAAAGGGGGCAAGTAAAATAAAGCTGTAAGCACTGCAGAAACGTGAAAAGGGAAGGGAATGGAGCAGGTCTACACTGATGTGCTGGGTACCTTTTTATTGCACATTTCAAATGTGCACAAAAACAAAGAGAATGGTATTCTGAACCCACACGAATCCATTTCCATCATTAATGGTTATGAATCCATTTCCATCATTAATGGTTATGACCACACTGGTTTCACCCACACTCCCACTTTTCCCTGCCCCCTCATAGAGTGTTTTGAAGCAAATCCCAGACATAGTATTTTTTCATCCATTCTGTGATTACACTGATGCAGCTCAACAACTCCACAGGGGACCATCCACAGTGCTCACAGTCACAGTGCTCAGTGGTCAGGGTCATCTTGCTGCGTTTAAGACAACGGTGAGATGCCAAGCCCCATGCGGTCCTAGGTACATGCTGGCACATCAGAGGGAGGCACCAAGGCTTGAGAAACTCCACCCAGGAAGAGCAGCCCCACAGCTCTGTCACCAGCTGGCTGGGTCATCTGGGGCGCAGGCTTGCTGTCTGGGAGAGACTCACTTACTTCAGCTACACGGGTGAGATGATGAGGCCCATCTGGCATCCACCAGGAGCCTCAGGGCATGGCAGGCAGCGCTGACAAAAACCACCAGTGCTGGACCACCATGAAAGGAACTGCGAGAGGGTTTCCTGCCCTCTGACCCCTCCACTGCTGTTCACACGCCTCAAGTGCCCTGGGAAGATGCTGAAACCTTCCAGAGGAGCCCTGAGCTTGTCAGAACCTCACTGCCACTGCAGCCCGGGTTGTTTTCTGCATCACTGCGTTGTCCGGGCTCTGCATGTCTTCCCACCCGCTTCCCCCCACCCGGAAGCCCCCTCTCTGTCTGGGTCCTTTGTCTCATTCTTCAAGGCCCTACTCAGTAATCTCTCCCTTCTTGCCACAACCAAGTCACACTGCCTTTTGCCACTAAGCTTCTAGAAGCTTCTGTACTCATGCACTCATGCTTAAATCTTGTATAATTTTGCACAAGAATAGCTTGTCTCTCCAGTTAGATAGCAAACTGTCCCCATGTGAGACCATGTCTCATATTCATTGTAGCTCTCAGCACAGTCTTACACGGAGGAGACCCTCAGTCATTGTTTGCCGATTTCATCTTCCTGAGAGCAGCAGGGACCATTCCCAAGACTGCTGCCCAGGGCCAGAGACCCTCTCTGTGGTTAGGGGGCTGGCGAGGCCAGTGGCTCTGAAACCAGGCCCTCTGCCCCCAAACCACCTAAGAGCCTCAATTCCACGCTGGACCTACTGAATATCTGGCAGGACCTGAAAACTGCCCTGACCATCCTCTGATGCAGTGACTGGGAGGCACTGGTTTAAATTATTCCAAGTTCCCTTCCACAGGTAAGATCCTATCCTTCTGGGGAAGTCTAGAGAACCAACCAGAGAATAGTCCAATCTTCTTGTGCAGGTCTGCAGGAAGAAAAATACTCACATTTTGTTGTCGCTAAAGATTTTCTCTGTCTCTTTCATCCCATGCACTGGTTGGATACCTCATGTGACAGGTTCTGCCCCAAATGCCCTGAGGACTCGAACCTCTACCACAAAGAGTGTTTAGGGAGACAGCATTATGGCATGAGGAATACTCAAGACAGGAAATGAAAAGTGCCTTAAGATCTCTTCTTTCTCCCCCTCCACTTTGCCTGGTGAGCAAAAGCTAAGGTTAGAGGAGAAAGACCAATCAAAATTTCCCCCACCTCTGCAAGACCCCGTGGGACCCCACGTGGTGGCTCCTTTGGCCCAGACACACATATGGATACAGTGTTTGGCTGTCTACCTCCCCCGTAGCCATTTCCCTTTCTCCACCCCTCCTCCGAGGATGCAGCAGGTGACACAGACCTCGCCATTCACTGCACAGCCACCCCCTGGCCACAGAGATTATTTCAGGAAAGGACACGTGTCCTAAGCTAGCTCGATGCTCAGAGTGGCTCTCGGGACTTCTGTGGGAGCTACTAGGAAGAACTCTGGCTCACTCTTGTTGAAGGAAATGGGAGGATGAGAAGCCAGAGCTGCTGAAGTCAATGAAGCCATCACGCCACCTAGAGGAGAGAGCCTGGGGCTGCCCGGGCCCATCCCAGGGAGACCCCAAAACAAAGCCCAGGGAGCAGAAAGCAGAGTGGACAAAGGCCCAGTCCTAACACCATCACTTGGGCCCTGACTCCAGCCATACCTGCAGCCAGGGCTGCCCCTGCATTTTTCATTTACATGAGCCAATAAATTCCTTTTTTTTCTTTTTCAACTTTAGTCAATATGTTTGCTTAATTGAGATAAATTTCTGTTCCTTGCAGAGAAAATTCTAGCTGATGTCAACTTAGGGACCATAATGCATGCGTTGCTATGTAGTTGAAACATGCTTTGAGATGTTTTCACATAGAGGCAGTGTGAAAGCTTTGGGGAGCTGAAACCCCTTACAAAAGGTGAGAAAACTGTGTGTTCTAGAGCCTGCTGCTCCAAGTGTGCTCTGAGGACCAGCTGCATGAGCGACTGTGGGAGCTTGTTAGCAATGCAGAGTCACGGTCCTGCCCGAGACCTACTGAACAGAAATTTGAACAAGATCCGTGTGAGAAGCTCTGTTTGACTACCACCTCTGCTGCCTACTGGCTGGGTGGCCACAGCAAATTGCCACATTTCTCTCTGATTTTTCATGTGGACAATGGAGATCATAATAACACGATACAGAGTTGCAGACGTTGTGCAAAACCAAAACAGTCCTAGGTTTTAATCCTGGCTCTTCCAGTAACTGTGATCTTAGTTACTGAACTTCTAGGAGCCTCAGTTTCCTCATCTGTAAAAGTGAGGTTAACAATACCTGTTTGACAAAACTGATGGAAGAAGCACAGGAGAAGTGCTTAGCGCATTGCTTGACCCAGAGTACCAGGACTCAATCAAAGCTACACACGCTTGTTCTTATTGTTGTACTGTTATAATTACTGTTACTGTCCACCCTACACACCTCATAGGAGAGGGTATTATGGAGACTCAAAGAGACGATGTAAGAAAAACGTGCTCATAACCAAAGAACTCAAGGCGTGGTCCTTTACTGATCTGGAAACTGAGGCTCAGAGGTGAAGCAACTTGTCCAAGCTCATCAAAGCAGGGAGAGGGAGGGGTTGGGCCTAGGGTAGCACCTCGGCCCTGCAGTCCGGCGTAGCTCACAGGGTGCGGGTGGCACTGTGTTTGCCCATTCTTCGTCCTACCAGACTGAGCTCCACAAGCTTCCTGCCTCCATATCCGTGGTGCTGCCCACTTGCCACCCACAGTGGGCACAACATTTGCTAAACGCAAGTCTGGACCATATGACTCTAACCCATGGTGTATTCACCACCCCAAACTACCTCCCCTGGTAAGGTACTGCAGCGCCTCAGTGCCATAATTTGAGAGGCTGAATACTGCTATTAATCTTAATTAGAAATTATAGCAACACTTTATCTGGAGACCAAAACTCCACTGGGAGTTCAGCACACAAATCCAACTTCAACCCCCGGGGAAGAACCCAGGAGAATAGGAACTCTGGCTGGGTGGAGAGTGGGGTGGGCTCTCTCACTGGTCTGGGAAAAGTCACATGCTTTCATTAGTCAGAAAAAAAATGCCAGGTTCTGCCAGAACTGTTGGCAAAGGAACTTCAGAAGCAAGACCGCAAGCAAAGCAAAATCAGGGCTCTGGCAACTAACTGGTTGGCTCCTACCTGATCTACATATGCAGACCTGTCAGAACGCTAGTCCCGGCCAGAAGCAGCCACTCAGCCTTTGTGTTCCGACGTCCACCTCGAAGGCAGATGGAGGGCTGTGGGCCTTAAACAAAACGGGCCCCGGGGAAGTATGGCATGAGCTGAAGTGACCTGGAAAATCCCTATTACACGGGACAGCAGAAAGCACAAAATAGGGAGGTAGACTGAAACACAAATACAGCGTTAATGACAATAAATCCAAATGGGTGAAGTGCTCTAGTTAAGTGGACTCCTGCAGGCCATTAAAAGAAACACCTAAAAGAAAAGTAGGACCCTGGCTGGTGTGGCTTAGTGGACTGACCACTAGCCTGAGAACCAAAGGGTCGCTGGTTCAATTCCCAGTCAGGGCACATGCCTGGGTTGCAGGCTGGGTCCCCAGTGGGGGGTATGCAAGAGGCAACCACACATTGATGTTTCTCTCCCTCTCTTTAAAAAAAAAGAAAGAAAAAAGAAGAGCAGGGCCAACACCTTGAAAAGAAACTTTGACCCAGAGAAGTTCCAGATGGAATAGTCAATAGCCATATAAGAGTGCTCATTTCAATCAGTAACTAGGAAGAAAATCTAAAACCATGATAAACCATCCATCATACTCTCCCCACATGGGCAAAAATTAAAAAGTCAGATAAGACAAAATATCAGCAAGAATGTGGACCATTGAAAACTCTCAGATTCTTCTAGCTGGAGTGTGAACGTGGGGCACCTAATTTTGAAAAGAGCTTCCTATTATCTAGTACATTTGAGGGTGGGCATGCCCGTGACTCCGCAATTCTGCTCCCCAAGTTATGTGTTGGTGTGCATGTGCATAGGAAGACATGTTTGAGAATGTTCTCACTAGCATTGTCCCTAAAACTGGAAATAATTCAAAATGTCCATCAACATAGGCATGTATAAATAAATTTGCAGTCACACAATAGAAATTTAAACAGCAATGAAGAGAGACACACCCGACATGAAAGGCAGAATGCTGAATGAAAGAACACAGACTCGTTTCCTACAAAGTTCAAAAACAGACCAAACTGAGCCCTGCTGTTAAGGAAGGCAGATACAGATGGAAGAACTGTAAGTTGAAGGAAATGATTATCCTCAAAGTCTCAAGAGTGGAGAGGGGAGGGTTGAGTGTGAGGACGGACTCGGAGGCCCTTCTGGGGCTCTCGGGGTCCTGTTTCTTGACTTTGGTGGTGGTTTTATGGGACTTATGGGATTTCATCCATTAGTGCTTTTTAAGCAGTGCCGTGTACAGTTAGTCACTTTTCTCTATGCATGTTGTATTTCACAGTGAATCAAAGAAAAGACAAATGTAGGACAAGCTAAAATACAAACAACAGCCCTGTTTGGAATGATCTGAATGCATCCCTGAGTTCTGACAGTGGCCAGTTCAGTCATATGCTGCTTAGGAGAATCTCAGTGAGGCCAAAGACAGAAATATAGAGAATGGAGGAGAGACTAAGAGAATAAGAGGGCGATGGAGGAAAAAGTTACCAAAGACCTGTGTGAGCAGGGAAGGAGGTTGTGTTCAGGGTTTATGCCTGGAACTTCCACCTCTGAAAATCAAGCACCTTTTCCTTCTGTCTTTATCTTTCAAGACTCCCCTGTAAATCCCCTGTGGGTCCCAGGTAGTCGGTCATCCTGTCTCGAGCATCCCTTTGCATTTTGTACTTAAATCAATGAGCACATTTCTTGCCATGTTATAATGGTTTGCCTTCCCGGGAGATATCCTCAAAGGCAGTGGGTAATTTCTGCATCTTTCCTGGCCTCTCCTTCCTGCCAGCACTTAGGACAGTGCCTAACCAGGAAGAGACACTCGGCGGGTGCCTGTTGAATGACTGAGTGAACAAGGGAATGCTTTACCTTCAGCTGCAACTCCTTGTATCTCTTAGACATCCGAATGAGCAACTTCTCACCATTGATCACAGCAGATTTTTCTTGGTAATACTGGACCATGGCCTGAGCAGCTTCTGTGTAAGCCATCTCCAAAAAGGCCTAGGAAAGAACAGTCAGTACAAGCTATGATTCCTGGTATATGAAGTTCAAGAACAGGCAAAACAAATCAATGGTGATAGAAGTTAGAGTTCAGTGTCCCCCTGGGATGGGGCGGGGTTTTGACTGGGAAGGGGGCATGAGAAACCTTTTAAGGTTCTGGACATGGTCCACATCTGGACCTGTGTGGCAATTACATGGGTGTGCACATGTAAGAAATTAATGGAGTTGTGCACTCAAGCCCAGTACACTTTAGAGTATGTATTTCAAACCTCAATAAAAGGAAGGAAAAAAGCAGTACAAGGAAGAGTTCTCTTTGATCCCATCTGTTCAAAGAGACCTATTTATTAACTCCACCAAAAGAGCTCATTATAAGATGGCCCCTCTCCTGATCCCCATGGTTACCAAACACAATTCTTAATTATGTATGTCCATCCTGGGCTACAGCAGGCCTCAGGAGCCCCTCTGGGATGGGAGGGTCCATTAGCCAACAGTTTCCCAGGGGAAGTGGTAGAGCAGGGGAGAGTGAGTTTCTTGCACAAGTGACCTTGGGACAATCTCTGCAATGGCAGAAGCCAGAGGCACAAGCCCTGGGTTTTTGAGCTCTCATTTTCTTTATGAAAAAGAAACATACTAAAACTTGCAAAGAAATGGTCTTTTCCATTCAATCGGTATCTACAGAGACTTTCTAAATAAAATAGGTTGTTTTGACTGACCTGTCAGTTTACCCCAGGAGCTGTGGTAGATAACCCTGTTATTGTTTCTTGGATTTGTTTGGTTGGTACAGAACTGGTCCCTCGATGCTGAGAAGGAAAAGTGATCTGCGAGCCCTCACTGTGAGCGCCGACTCTCCGTTTCCTCCAACAAACGCACCCCTCCTTCCCTGACACTTGTTTTTGAATTTCCCGTCCGCTTTTCTGCACGCTGCCACAGTCTGCGGCACAGTGTGGGCGACTAGAAGGCAAGCCTGTTTCGTTTTATTCAAATTCTGCCACCCAGCTTTCTAAGTGCCTCTTTGTTCCTGGAAACATTTTAGTGCCTCTAGCTCTCTCACCTGTCAAACGCAAATAATGCTACCGTACTTTGCCATGTATAATGTGCACTTTTTTGCCCAAATTTTTGAGGGAAAAATAAGGATGTACATTATACATGGGTATAATGATTACATACCATGGGTATAATAATGGGTATAAAATCCCGTGTACAATGTGTACAAAACATGGGTACACATTATACACAGGAGCACATCATACACGGCAAAATACGGTAATTCAATGACTTTCACTGCATTCCTGTTGCAAACTGAGTTTTGGACATTTACCCAAAATAGAATGCTGAGAAGTAGGAACAAAGAGACAAAGTGAAAAACCTAAGCCCAGGTTGATGGAGGAAGGACCACTGATGATCTGATGTGGTTTTGTCTCCAAAGTCCATGCTTTAATTAAGAAAAGAATTTCTCCTGTGCCTGTTACTCTTATTCATAAAATAAAAATATTTATTAATAATCAAATACAAAATATTCTCATTTCTGACCATTCTCTGTATAAACTCCCCCTCTGACTTTAGAAATGAACACCAACATACTAACTACCAAGACCTCAGTCAGTCCCCAAGGGTACCTCCTCAGACGTACCAGGCATCCATCAGTTCCCACCTATTCTCCTGCTGTGCAACACAAGGGCTTCAGATGCTAACACCAGGGATCAGTGAAAATACCTGTTCCCAGTTGTTGGCTGTCTCCAAAGCCAGGCCCTCAGCTATGAGAAGCTTAGAAGGTAAGACTGTATCATTAGCTCAGGGAATTGGCAATGCAGTAAAGACTCAAGTCCATGGCTATCTATTTTAGGGGCCAGTACTCAGGTCCGGGGATATCTGTTTTGGGGGCCAGTTAGCTTTTCCATATTAATGAGCACCTCATTCCAAAGCACCTCCTCACCTCTAGGCAACCCACAGAGGCCTGTAACCATCCCAAGAAGGGTAAGGTGAAACAAGGGGAAACAAAACACCACCATCACCAGAAACCTCTGTGCTTTACCAACTGGAGTCCACCTGTGTTTTCCCTCTTTATGTTAAGAACAGCTTCTTTAAAATTAAAAAAAAACTTACACATATGTTTTTGTACCGGATAGATCACCACCGACGCGTGACCTAGCAGATACATGCCGGTATGAAAGTACGCAGACCCACCTGATTTGTAGACTTCATGAGGATGTAATTGGTGACCTTTCCGAAGGGCAGCCCCAAGTTAATAACGTCGTTCTCAGTGCAGCTTCCTTCGGGAAGGTTGCAGATGTGCACCACGCGGCCGGCACCCGTTTTCCGCTGCACAAACTAAGAGAAACAAAGAGCAGTAGCTGGGTCTTCAAAAGATATTTCCCTCTTGCCCTCTACGTCAGTTGTTCCTAATGGCTGTCTTCCTCCCAAATAGTGATTGTGAAACTATAATTGACAAAATCGATGCAGAAAAGACTTCCTTCATGCATATAAAACACTGATTTTATGTCATCTATTTACACAAAAGATTCACAACATTTTTAATGAACAATCACATCCAAGGCTTTGAGGAAACATACGTTGCTGGTGGGGGGTTTCTACAATCTTTTGAGAATATATGTGAATGACAGCTCATAAAACTTAAAACATACATAGCCTGGGATCCTGCCATCTCACTTTTGGAAATTCATCCTACAGAATAAATGCATCAGTATGTAAATACTTAGGTACATTGATAATTTGTTGCAGTAATTTATAAGGTGGCAAAAAAACTTGGAAACAGCCCTGGCTGGTGTGGCTCAGTGGACTGAGTGCCGGCCTGTGAACCAAAGGGTCGCTGGTTTGATTCCCAGTCAGGGCACATGCCTGGGTTGCCGGCCAGGTCCCCAGTAAGAGATACTCAAGAGGCAACCACACATTGCTGTTTCTCTCCCTCTCTTTCTCCCTTCCCTTCTCTCTAAAAATAAATAAACAAAATCTTTAAAAAATTGCACAATTACTGACATTTAGGGGATGGGGATATGGGTTTCCTTATACGAGTGTTGGCTCTTTAGTCTGTCTGAAATTTTCCCCAAAGACAAAAATGTTAAAGGATATCGGCAGAAGCGAAAGGGATGGATGTGAGGATATGTATCGACTTCTCAACTCTGGTTATCTTCAAAGAGCAGAATGGGAAGAGAGGAAAGGAGGAGATGCTTCCCCCTTTTCTTACACACTGCATGTTGTCAGACTTACACTTTGTAAAGATGCCTATGAAGAAAGAAAGGAGCACAGACAGGCTGTGGGACCCTAATACGCAGACACAGACATTCACGGCAGCGGCAGTGTAGGGAAGTGGCTTTCCAAACTTCATTGGCCTTTGGAATCCTTTCATCAAACAAAGGCTTGCTGACCAGTCCAGTATATGTGACACATAAGAGGAACTGCTCTAGACAGACTTTGTGGTCCAGCGCCTTGCTGCCACCCTCCAGCCGGTGGTCCCAAAGGCACCTTTGAGGAACACCATTTGGGTGGCAAGGCCTAGGCCTAATCAAAGCTGTGGAAGGAGGAAGTGAGTCTGTTTTCTCTGTGCAAACCTTCACCAGCCTGAGTCCCCAAGAGGTGTGAGAATTAGTAACCATACACCAACCCAGCGTGGATGAGAGGGGTGCCGTTTTTCTAAACCCAAATCACATTCTCATAGCACAGCCTATATTTGCATAAGCACCATTTGCTATGGTAATGTGAACTTTAACACTTGATTACATTAATATGGGGCTGGCTAGCTAAGCTAACACAGCGGGAAAGTCTGAGGTCCCATCCCTAACAAAGGCTAATACTTGGGTGATTCCACCACAAAAAGCCCTTACTTGTCCCATTGGGGCTGAGGGCAATTAGAGTCTATAATAACCTCCTTTCACGGTCCAGCCCTGAAGTGGAGAAACCCAACTGCTGCTTTCAGATCTCCCTGTCTGTGATGTCCGGAGGTCAAACACTTCCCCAAAGGGGAACGGGACTCAGTGTGTGAGCCAGGTGGCTCCTAGGGCTCTCCAGGGATGACAGGAGCAGGGCAGTGAAGAGGCAGGATCAGTGCCTCCCATTAGGGTGAGTGGTCCTGTAAAGATGTAGACCCACCTGAGCTCTCAGGCAAGGCAGTGTGGCTGGTCCTCTGAGTTGATCGACAGGAGGGCTGAGGCTGGGCGCTCTGACCCACCACCTCCTAGCGGGGCACGTGTCTGCCCCCTGTGACTTTGCTGTGTTTGGCCTGGGCTCCTGTGTGCTTGGAGAGCAGACACACAGGGCGATTCTGGGCCCGATCCCCTCTCCAGTTGCCTAGTGACTGGGCACAAGGCCCTGCGCCTGTCTCATTGTCTCCTCCAGACTGACAAGGCAACTGGAGAGGGGCATTTTATTCAAGCAGGAGTACAACACAAGCTGCTGCAGGGCGGCGGAGCAGGCCTCGGGAGAACAAACACCCTCACAGCTGCCAGTCACCAAAGAACGAGATGAATTCGCGCTGCAGGCCTTGTTGGAGAGGCCCTCAAATAACGGGTCTCAGTTAAGGTTTTCATTCAAATTTTAAAAATGCATTTCCTGAGCACTCTTTCCTCCCAGGATTTTAAGTCAGAAATAGAAGTTGGATTTTATGGAGTCTTCCGTTGTCATTTAAAGTAATCACAAGACCGTTAGTCTTCTTCCAGGATTCACCCAACTGGTGGACTGCAAGTGGGTTCTGGGTATGCCAAGGTGCTGACTCCTGAGGGTGGAGGCCAAGCACCTCCAGTGACCATGGGCAGCTTCTTCAGTTAACCGGTGTGCTTCAGCTCATCATTTTTCAGTAAGCCATGAAATGAGTATCTTGAGAATCTGTGTTGAGGGGTTTGCTTTGTATTGTGTCTGGCTTGAGGGCATGTGAAAAACCCCATCCGTTAGGAAAAAAAAGTTTATGTGTTACAGGCACACGGTGTTTTATTGCCCTGGGCAGACATGGCATTTTTTTTCACAAGTTGAAGGCAAGACCCTCCACGAGCAAAAAGATTCCGACTCTCTGAAGGCTCAGGTAATAGTTGTCAGCATTTTTTCTTAGCAATAAAGTATTTTTCAATTAAGATATGTACATTGTGTTTTTAGACAAAATGCGGTATTGCACACTTCATAGACTACAAGACAGAGTAAACACATGGGCGGGAAACAAAAAATTCGGTGACTCTTTATTGTGGTGGTCTGAAACCGAACTTGCAAAATCTCCAAGGTATGCCTCTATGTTCTTTTGCAAATATTTGATTTAGGAGAGTTCGGTCTGCATTCTTTTCTGTCATCAATCTAAAATATCTTTTTGTTTTAAACTTGATTAGTTTCAAAATCATATTTGATTTGTAGAAGCTATATATGTATATGCGTATATATATGTATATACACACACACACACATATATATAAAGTGACCTTAATCTATTCTTGGACACTTCATATAAACATGGCTGTTTTTGCCATGTGCCCTACGGCAGATCTGAATGATGCATGAGAAAGTTGGCGGGGGAGGGGGGGGGGGGAAGGGGGCAGGCACGAGGAAGGAAGAATGCCATCTTTAGGTGGTACACCTGGAGTAAAGTTTGTTCAGGGGCGGGGGTGGCACAGACAACCCTGAGTGCCTTCGAGCAGGCAGCACAATGCTGCACACTAACCCCCAGCCTGGGTTCTCTAAGAAGCCCTTTCGGGTCTTTAGGTAATAATATCTCAAGGGAGAAACATTATTTTTGACATTTGAAAAATCTGAGTGGAGGTCATACTTTGAATTTTTGACTCTTTATCAATGTGGTAACCCTGGTTAGAACTTAGGCTAATTAGAGAGTAAGACTGGTGTGTCTGTGTTTTTGATGAATAAAAATGGATAACTAGTTAATTACTCACTAATGTAAGTGTTTTGGGAGAGACAGAACTTTTCCAGACAGGAAATGAGGGACGGCGGACTGCTGAAGGCAGGAGTAAATGATTAGAAGGGGTTTTGGCTGGGAAAGGCTTGGACTTCTCGATGCAGCAGAAAGAACCTAATCCCAGAAGACGGAGGACCTGGGTTCAAGTCCCAGCTTGGCCACTGATTGGGTACCTGACAGGGCAAACTCATCTTCCCTCTGGGCCTTCGTTTCCCAGTGCCTGGAGTGAGGGAGGAAGCCTATGCATCTGAAGTCCTTCCCAGATGTAAAATGCCCATGCTCACGTGGTTCTAAGTTCTAAAATTCCACTCCTCCCAGGAGCCTTGCCAAGCTAAACCCCAAGATCCAGAATAATGATAACTTTCCCCAACTGTGCTGGGCATAAACAGGAAACCTGTGACTTTCCCACTCTCTGTCCCAATGAGTGTAATGTCTGTCCTGCTTCCGTACATGATCATCTGTTTCAGCACAAATATGTTCACAGCATGTTCATCTTTCAGACACGCCTGCATGTGTTGGTGGTCCTCTCGTCTTTACAGGGCTAAAGATAAGTTCCAGGCAGTGAGCACCTTGCTGGTGAGCTCTGCCATTCCCTAAATGACTCTGTGTCCACAGTGCCTGGAACAGCTGGAATGACGTACTGAGATGAACTAAGGAGACACAGGCCTGGTACCTCTTCAAGGACAGACACACATCAAGTATATGCCTTACAGTCTCCAGGCACCAGTGCCAGGGCAAGAGAAGTATCAGACAGACTGGATCTGCATCTGCATGTGGTCCCCAGTGTCTAACCTTGGGCAAATTACTGAATTTCTCCGTGTCTGAGTTTGCTTGTCTACAAAACAGGGAGGGTACAAATTGACTCCATGTGACTGTTTAGAAGACAAAAGTGCCACAGTGTATATGAAGTGCCTTGGTGCAATGCCTGGCATCAGCAGGCTCCTATAAATAAATATTGGTCTCCTTTTCTCCAACATTTGGAGGATATGCTGTGGTGATTCTAGACTTGGGGGGGGGGGGTAGTGTAATTGTATTGTGATTATGTAAGAGAAAAATCTGTTTGGGGAAAATTCCTACTGACATAGTTAGGGGTGAAGATATGTCTCCAATGGTTCAAGAAAAAACAGGCATAGATGATCACATACATCGGTTAAAGGAACAGAGAGATGGATGCACAGGCAGATGGATGAATGGATGAAGAGGCCGAGATGGATGGACAGACAGAGATGACTAAACAGACTGATGATAGACACACACACAGGGGCCAAAAGACACAGAGAGGACAATAAAAGAGCCCAATGTAAATGAGCAGCGAATCTGGGTGAAAGGTACAAGGATGGTCCTTAAACCTTTCTTGCAACTTTTCTGTAGTTCTGAGTGATATTAAAATGAAAAGTTACCAAAAATGCATTTTTAAAAGCTGTGCTCTGGGGCAGGAGAGAATCGTAAGCCCTCTCCAACTTGAATTTTTGGTGTGAGGGGTTGATGGGCCCCATTAACCTCCCACCCGCTGCTCTGCCTGCCCAGCTTCCAGGAGGCAGCTCACGCGACAGGTGCATTTGAAACTTTCCAACCCAAGGTCAAACCTCTAAGAGAGCTAAGGTGTCGAGGGTTGTAACCAAAGGCCTAATTACTAACCTAAAGGGACAGTCATCCTTTCCCAGCCAGCTTCAGTAGGCCTGCAGCACTGACCTGGAATGCCCTCCTTGCGTGGGATCAGGGGCCTGGGTTGTCCATTTTCACAGGCTGGGGTCCCTCATTTAAAGCCAGATGCTGCTTCAGTGGTTCATGTGACTGGGCCATAGACTGCTCAGCTTACCCACAATTCTTTACAGGTGGGTGGAAATACAAAGAGAGCAAACAGACTTGTGCAGGAAGATTCTGAGACCTTCCAATGCCCTCTGATGCTGGTGGAAATAGCCTTGCAGATGAGTTTTGAGAACAGGCCCAGTTCAAATAACTCACGAAGTCCCAATAAAAAAGTGGCTAGGGCAACAGGCCTGTGGGGTGAGAGAAGTCCCTCCACGTGCTTGCTAGAACTATAAACATGAGTTTGACGTTCAATAAACAATGTCTGCCCTCCAGACTGATCTCCTTTAGGCGTGACTTAATTTCACCTGGCACTTGGGACTGCGGGCCTCTGTTGCTTTTGTGCTAAAAACATCTCAGGACAGACCAACGCAATGTTCATTCCTCATGGTGCTGACTTTGAACATACTGTGCAGAGAGCAAATGGGCGTGGGTCCCCCAGCTATGGCTCTTGTAGGAGAGACACAGATGTCTTTATTGACACTTCCAAATATTTTATAAAGCAAATTAGCTTTGACTTAGAGAAAATCTACTTTTATTGGTGCCAGGCTTGCCTACGGATCTTGGGGTGGTTCAACATGTAAGCTTTAGAGCCACGGAATCTTCAAAGTGGGGGTCGCCTAGTCCACACCCATCACTGTGTATGTGACACTGAGGCCTGGAAGCAGTTAAGGGGCTTGGTCCATGGGCGATGGAGGTGTGGTGGGTTTGTGATTACAGTTCGGGTCTCAGTGAAAAATCGATCAATTGTGGACTTGATAAATCATGGTTTAAGTGCATACAATAATACATGACGTTATACATCAGATAGGGTTTTATGTCCAGATGCACAAAGATATATGTCCAGAAATAAATTAAATATGTACTGTGAGCTTCAGTTCAGTGGGGGGGGGAACCCCACATTGCACCACAGATTACATAGTGTTATCTGATTTTCGCAAAAATGCAAACTTTTAGTAAGTACACATGCACATGTCCACCAGCTAGAAATACGTAATTAGAGTAAAAGATGTCTATCTACCTTCAGTTTTATCTGCAGGGCTGGATTTCCTGTTTTGTACATTTCTGTTACTATCTGAATTTTTGGCACTATGTTCGTACTAGTTTTGCAACATGAAAACATAATTAAGATCTGTCAAAGGAAAAGGGAAAAAAACACAGAAAACAAAACCCACCCAGGTCTCCTGTTTCCTGGTTCTCTGCATTCTTTGAAGATGCACAAGGCGGCCCCCACTGGGGGGACAGGAGCAATGGCAGAGCTGGCCTGGTGGGGGGCGGGTATCATTTGTCGGATCATTTGCTACTCTCCATGCTCTCTGGAAGTCAGGCGACCACAGTGCTCTGAACCATGGGCCCAGAAGGCCAGAGAGGATGGACTGACATTCTAGAAAACAACCACCTATGACTTAAACCTCTGGCCTCCCACAAACATTTGTTTCCCTTTGCCTCGATTTCCTTACTCATACAAGTTTTCCAGTGTGTGGGGTCCCGGTGAGAAAGAAACCATAAAAACAGGGCGTCTCATCCCAGGCCAGGGAGGCCCATCTGTGGCTCTGGCACAAAACAATCCCCAGGTGGCTGTGAAAACTTCCAGGCGGTTTTATGGGGACAGCCAGCAGGCCAAGTCCATCTTGGACAGATGCAAGAAAACTATTTACAGCCTGAGAAGGCCCTGAAGACCCGTTCAGGAAACCTGATTACTCTATTTATGTCGACTGTCAGCCAAAGACTAAGTGCCACCGCTCTGTCAAGTGGCAGGAGCTTCAGTGAAAGTCAACACACTCTCCTGGGACCCTGGAGTTGGGGGAGGGGGTGATTTGTGTCAGTCCCTAGCCCCCCTCCCCCACCCCATCTCCGCCAACAATACACATGGACACGAAAGGCCGGCACTTTCACGAAGCTGAGACAAGTGTGAATTTAGCGGCCCAGCCTGGGCTTGGTGGAGGTGGTTGATGGGATTCGCGATCGTTTGACACTGTGGCACTTCAGAGGCCTTCCGAGGGCTCATTCCCAGGGCCCGAGTCGCTCTGCTCTGCTTGAAAACAGGGAGCTTTAGAAGCAGGGACCGCTCTTTGCTGCACAAACAATGGTGATTCTACCACAGCGGAGTCCTGGCTGGTTTCAACAAATGCGTTTCTGAAAAGATGTACGTAAGTGGAATAGGGCAAGAGAAGCCCTGGCACAGGACCGGGAAACACTTCTGGAGGAAAGCCCAAGAAAGCTTTCATGGTTCTCATGGGGGCTGCAGGGGGATGATGGAGGAATTTCAATCGCTCATTAAACACATCTTTTCCGTTTGAATTTTCTCAAAAAGCATAAATTTTGTAAGCAGAAAAAAACAGCAGAAATGAATATGCACAAGGAGTTCACTGGGCAGAGTGTCCTTTGCCCAGAGTGATTGCTCCTGATGTGTCTGCTTATCTTTGGAGGTCAGTATTTGTAGGAAAAGAAAAAAATCAGTAATTTCTGCTACTTAAAGGAACCTTGTAAATTATCTTTCAGTAGTGGATTCATCGGCCCTTCATTTCTCAGAGTGTCTTCAAACGTCAATTATTTTTGTCTTTCAGGTTTTCCTAAAGAGAGACACACCTGCATGAAATTCCATTTGCCAGAAATGGCAAACAACAGCACCAGAAGCCCACAGAAGGGAGTGGCTATCCAGCCACTGATGACACGTGGCTGGGCAGGCTTGGTCCTGGTACCCCAGATATCCTGGGGAAGGCTCATGTGAACAGCAAGACCTCACAGGCCGTACAATGATAAAACCAGTCAAATAAGGCCTCTCTCCCTCCACTGGTCTGTGGAAAATGCCTTCAAGCCTCTGGGCTCCTCCTGGGAGACACTGTCAAGGTGGTGAAGAATCTGGGTGCTGGGTCTCACTGACCTCTGCACACTGCTCCACAGCTGCTGGCTGGCGCGGCCTGGGCAGGGCCTGCACCCCCAAGGTAGCCTCAGATCCCACTAAGCAGCTTGTAGGGTGGGAGTAGGGGGAGCAGAGGGAGCAGACTAAAGATACCACCACAGCAAGGAAGAGAACTCAGAAACTTTCAGAGAGGGGCAGCAGCAGGGTTTAATGGTTGAAAGTGCAGCATCTTGTGCCAGGCTGCCTGGGTTCAAATCCCGAGCCACGTGACCTCAGGCAACGCGCCTAGTACCCCCACACCTCGGTTTCCCCACCTCACAGGGCTGTCTGGAGGATTAAGTGAGTTAAGATATCAAAAACACTAAGAACGCATTAAGCACTTTACGAAGGTCTGCTATTGCAGTCATCATCATCCTACAGTGTCAGTGGCTCTCCAGGTCCTTCCTGCTGGCCTCCAGTGCAGAACGCAAAATGTTTCTTGGGTGTTGCTTCTTCTCAGGCTCGAGCCAGATGACCTCCCGGTCTCTAGGCATTTGGAGGAAATTGGACTCACGAATTATCACGGGCCAGCAGATTGCTTGCGCCTGCCCTGCACGTAAGTAAAGGGAGTCTCCCAGTTCTCTCAGGGGAGCAGATATGGCGATGGAGATTATTGGACAGATTGGAGCACAAGGAACACGGAGATTTGCCCGAAGTCACGCAGCTAGCAGACAGGGCCAGTCTTAGGACAGGGCTCCTCATGGCAGGTTAAAAGGACTCATGACTCGACAAGAGCCACTCCTACTTCTTACTCGCTGCACAGTTTACAAGTCATTGTCACACACCTGGCCTCATCTGGTCCTCACCAGGGCAGGACAAGTCTGGTCTACCCTGAGCCTTGCTCCCACTTCCAGCTCTGACCGCTGAATAAGGAGGCGGTGCTCCAACAAACTAGGGGCACAAACGAGGTTCTGAGATCTGAGGCATGGCCAAACAGTTAATCACACAAGCCAGGTGAACATCAGCCCTTTACTTTACCTTCAAAAGTCATTCTTAAGGGAGTACTATCCCTGTTTAAGGAAATGGAACCTCAGGAAAGTAAAGTGATTTGCCTGAGGCCACACAGCTGGTGGCCTCCAGAACTGGAACTTGAACTTGGGCTCCTGGCTCCATATCCATAGGAAAGGACCTCCAGTTCACTGGTCAGTCCCAGAGGATGGGGCTGAGGCACAGGACACACACAAAGTTGTCCTGCCCTTGCTTTTCCTCAGCCCCCTCGCCGTTCTAAGAGGCTCCATTGACACCAGCTCTTTCCTGTGCCCAGACCTCTGGCCACCTACCTGCCAGTCCAACCTCCTGCATCTGGGTAACAGGCCCCTTCCCCTCAGCGCTGGTGTTTCAGAGCAGGTTACGGGCACCCAGATGCCTCCATGGTCCACAGCATGGGGAAAAAGCTGCCAGCACTCCCACTGGGACACAAGGTCATGTAATCAAAGACCAATGACGGGACTCACCGGACCCAGCCACTGGGCTCTCCTGGGACTGACCCACAGCTGCCGCTGACCAGGTGTGGCTCTGAGTGTGGACAGGGAAGCCATAACTTCTTCTCCAGAACCCGGGGCTCTCTCTTGAAACCCTTCTCCCATTAAACATCACAAACAAACAGACAAATAGGAATCTCGCCCAGGCAGGCCTCGCTTCCTGTCATGAACCTCCTCACTTTCCCACTCATGCATCCCCCAGGGCCTAAAACCTACACTGCTCAGCTTGCCCTTTGAAAGTTTTGCAGGAACACCTGGCCAGGCATGTGGAGGGGACGGCACATGGAGGGGACAGCACGTGGAGGCCTGCTGTCAGGAGCTTGTGCTCACTCGTTGCCTGAGACAGGAGAAAGGCTGCAGCTGCAGCTGCTCTTGTACGGAATTGAAAAAAACATACAGGCACAGGCAAAACACACAGGCACACGCCCTCTAGCAAACGCACTCTGTTTTACAGCCAGTCCTGTGTCTCCCACCCCCTGCCACGTGTTCTCAGGGAACGCAAGTCAGAGAGCTCCTGCAGGGGACAAGGCTGCAGGCAGTGGGAAAACAGAGAGAGGAAAAGGGTTGTCTCGTCAGGACTGGTGGAAAAGGGGGGGCGAACCTGAGAGCTCTGAGGGACTAAAGGGCATGTTGTGGAGAAAGGACTACAAACACAACTAAAAACAAAGTATTATGAGAAGCAGCCATTTCCCCAAGGGGCCAACAAATACCACTAGGGCAAGGTCACGACTTTCAGACACATTCAAGTTTCAGAGTTACCTGCTCATGGGAAATGGTCCACTTCAATAAAATATCAACATCTTAAGAAACACACAGGCATGAACTCAAACTTATTTTTTTCTAAACCAGTGCTGAATGCCAGAAAGTCTATGAATGCCTTCAATTTTAGAAATTTATGTCAGCATTTTACCAGTGTTTCAAAACTTGCCGGACCGAATTAGGCAAGCCTTGACCTCCGTCCAGGGACATGTTTTCCTGCACTGCACAAAGCCTCCGCAACACCAGCTTCTTCCCACCCCCTCCGCACTCACCACCCAGGCAGAGCAGGTGACATAAATGCCTTGATGATGACAATGACATGGAGAAAATGCTTCTGTACTTACATTTGTCCCCGGGGAAGCCGACGGAAAGGTGGGATTTGACTGAGTAAATGACCTTGCTGGAATGGCTGTATATGACGTTCCAAGATTGGAGGCATAATCTAAATGACAAATCACACAAAACTGGGTGAAAACCTAGTTATTTTCTTTACCTGCAGAAGTCACTATTAGGACATAAGTGGGAAGAGAAAAATGAAAATTCCCTCTTAACATACTGTTTAGTAATTGTCATGATTACGAGGGGGAACCTCCAAAAACCTGGAATTACCTTCTAGAGGACGGGCCCCTTGTAGTACAGACTGCCCCCACTAGGTGAGTGTTCTAGGAACTCATCTGTACCAGTGTACCAACTGGCGTTGTTGTGAGAGGCTGCACTCGGCTTCAGCGAACTTTTTTTGGGAAAACTCTTTCAATGCGTTTGCCCATTTCATGATGGGTGACTTACAAACACACCTGCCCACACCACGCTGAACTTTCAGCAGTTTCTGACCAAAAAACGGCATGACCGCCATGCCCCACCCTCCCCATCTACCTAATCTTGCCCCGAGAGACTTTTTTATTGTTTCCCCAGATGAAAAAAGTTGTAAATGGAAACATGTTGCCGATGTGGAAGAAGTGAAACAAAAAAAACAACAGAAGCACTAAAAGGCACCAATATCGACGAGTCTAAAAACTGTTTTGAGCAGTGGAAAAAGTCTAAAAACTGTTTTGAGCAGTGGAAAAAGTCGTCTCAATGGGTGTTTTGCATCACATGGAGAGTGCTTTGAAGGTGACTGAAGTTTAAACATGCAAGAATAAATACACAATTTTTTAGACATAAATTCCAGTGCTTTTTGGGGGTCCACCCTCATATACCTCTGGGCATGTCGATAACCAGCAAAGCTTTATGTCTAAACTATGTCAGAAAATGTCCAAGAGCCCAGGCATCAGGCCCGATGCATTTCAGTGTCCTGGGATCTGTTTGCTTTGTAGATGCAGAAGAAGGGTACAGAAGGGAAGTTGGTTATGAAAGGCAGGACATAATAAGCCTTTGAGAAGCTGACTTCTGGCTCCAGCCGCTGACCTGCTGACCCTTACTCACCTTCGTTCCCAGAGGGGTTATAAACAGCTGGGCTGTTGGGAGAGGCACACAGAGCGCCCTCTGCAGACCCAAGTATACACCGGACACCCGCGCTGGAGAGGGGTGAAAAGGGGGAACCAGTTAGTTACCCAGTAAGTTAAATAATGAATTACCATGTGACCCAGAAATCCTACTCCTAGGAACAGACTGGAAATAGTTTAAGACAGATGTTCTAACAAAAACTCGTACATGAATGTTCATAGCAGCAGTATTCACAAAAGCCAGAAGACAGAAAGGCTCCAAATACAGATCAAAAATTCATTTATGGGTTAAGTAAAATGTGATACACACACATGTATATGAATATTGTTCAGACATAAAAAGTGGCATATGCTGTAATGTGGATGCACCTAAAAATATTATGCTAAGTGAAAAAAGCCAGTCACAAAATACCACATAGCATATAATTCCATTTATATGAAACTTCCAGAAGCAGCAAATCTGCAGAGATAGAAAGCAGATTAGTGGTTGCCAGGGGTTAGGAGGAAGGGAAATGAGGAGGGACTGCTTCATGGGTGTGAGGGCACGAGAATGTTCTGGAACTAGACAGCGGCAACATTTGCACAACCTTGTGAAATGTACTAAATATCACTGAATTGTATACGTTACATGAATTTTACCACAGTAAAAAAAAAAAATGGGGGGAGCCAAAGAAGACCTTTTTAAAATCACTGTGTTAAAATACACGTAACACAAAATTTACCCGTCTACCCACTGTTAAGCATCCAGTTCGGTGGCATGGAGCACGGTGGCACTGACCCATCACCGCCATCCCTCTCCAGAACACTTTCCTCTCGCACAATGGAGACTCTCGCCCCCCTAAACACCAACTCCCCACTTCCCTCCCCCAGCCGAGGCTCCCACCATTCCACTCCCTGTCTCTGTGAGTCCAACTGCTGTGGGGACTCCCTCTAAGTGAAATTGGACAGTTTCTGCGCTTCGGTGTCTGGTTTATTTCACGGAGCATAATGTCCGCAAGCTTCACGCATGTTGAAGCCGGTGTCAGAAATTCTTTCCTTTATAACGCTGAATAATACCACGTTTTGTTGACCTATTCATTTGCTGGGGACACATGGGTTACTTCCACTTTTTGGGATTTTGTAAATAAGAAAGGGAGGCCTTTTGAATGAGCTCATTTCAAAACGTTTAACCCCACCCTCTATCCTATATCCCTGACCCAGGCATCCTCTCCTCTGCGGAAATCTGTAGCCCCCTCCTCACTGGTCTCCGGGTGTCTGCCTTGCCCCCTACTATCTATTCTCAGCCAGAGGCCTGTGAAGTAGAACCAGAGCACGTAATCACTCCTTTGCCCAGTCCACCAACCCTCCAGTCACATTCAAAAAGCAAAAGCAAAGGTCCCTGCAGCAGGCCTAAGGGCTCAGGGTCTGGGCTCTGGCACTTCCCTGGCTTCCCACCCAGCACTCTGCTCTGGTCACACTGATGCTGCCAGAGTGTCCCAGTCCACGCCAGGGACTTGGAACCTGCTGTTTCCTCTGCCGGGAATGCACGTTCCCCAGACAGTCCTGAGCTCTTTCCATCCTCTCCTGAGGTGTCTGTCTTCAGCAAGGCCCCCTCCCCATTTAAAATGCAAGGACCGCCCCCCCCACACACACACTTTCTGTCCATGCCCTGCCATTGTTTCCTACTTGGCATTTACCACCTGGGATGCTATATAATTCACAGTTTATTTTGTATACATCTGATCCCCCCACTAAGTGTAAGCTCCTTGAGGAGAGGGACTTTGCCTGTGTTGTCCTCTGCTGTTTCCCCAGCACCTAGAACAAAGCACGGCATACAACAGGTGCTCAATGAGTATTTGTTGGGTGCATGCAGGAACCTGTTCTGCTGGACAGCACTTACTTTTCAGAGAAGACCAGGCATTTCTGAGCATGGAGCTTCCCTTTCACATGCAGCTCCCAGTCCTAGGCCAGAAGGAAAGAAAAATGACAGAAGCAGAACTGAGTCCGCGGGAAGGCAGGGGATGAGTGCAGGCTTCCCGGGCCAGGCTGGGAGCTCAGCGGCCCCCAGAGGCTGGACCAGCCCTGCAGCCACATCTCCCCCCACCCCCACTCCTCTCCCTTCCAGGTTCCTGATTGCTCCTGCTCTCCAGCCCTCACGCCATTGGCTTTACATACACGGCCTATGCCCATCTTGGACAGGAGCCCCGATTCACAAACCTAATTCCTTCTTCCCCTCTTGCTGGACCCTTAGTCCCATTCCCATACCCAGGTGGGAGAATCTGGCAGGGGTGCTCACAGTGAGTTGCAAAGCCTTAGGAGGTCAAAGTCCTCCATCACCTCTCTTGTCAGCCAGCCCCCTCCAGAGACTAGAGGTGAGAAGGTGTGTCCCTCCTGAGTGACAAGATGCACTTGCACCAGGGGACCCAAGCAGAGGGGAATGACAGTGTCGTGTGACTCCCACTAAGCAGGGGTCATTTAAGTAGAGATAATTATGAAATGCAGATGGGAAGGGAGACAGAAGGCAGTATAGCTCAAGAGGCACAAACTCTGGGAGGGCCAGACCCACATTCAAATCCCCACTCTGCCACTTTCCAACTACGGGGCCCTGACAAATCATTGTGCCTCTCTGGGCCTCAGTTTTTACATCTGTATAGAGAGAAGAATAATAGTATCACCTATGGGGAGTTACCGCTGACATCCAGAACAGGCTTTAATATATGTTAGCTGTTATACTTGCTTTGAAATATTTCACTGCATCATCCGTACATTTTGGGGGAGAAATTTTAATCTATAACAGACCCTCGTTTGCTGGGGCCGAAGCATTTACAACCACTGGCAAGTGTCGTGAAGCTCCGTCCCCATTTTGCAGAGGGGGACGCCGAGACCCTCTATGGTAATGTGTCTAGATCCTACCTGAGAATTTCCCTCTCGCCTCTGATCCAAAATTCTGGTCACATTTCCCCCCCTTTCAAACTCAGCACAATACGTGTGCTCCAGGAACAGTAACTGCTGCGTGTACCACAGAGGAAAAGTCTTCACTTAGGAGGTGGGAGAGTCCAGTTCCCAAGTCCCTTCTCTGTAACCTAGGCAAGGTCACTTGGTCCTCCCACTCAGTCACAGCTTTCTCAGCTATATAGGTAGATTAAGAATTTCTTACTTGCTTTAAAGCAAGGGAGGAGCCCTAGTACATTTCTGAAATTCCTTTCGGCTCTAATACCTCTGGTTTTAATCAAGGGTAGAGATGGCAACATTTTGTTCTCCGATCCCCAAATATACCAATTTCTCGCCTATAAACAGTGAGAATCGGGTGGCAGTGGTGAGCCCGCCCAGGCTCCAGTGGTGGTTCCTAGATGGTCTTGCATGACTCACCTTTAAATCAAATACCTTCTTGTCACAGATGCTGCAGACATGCGGCAGGTGGAGGGGGGCCACCCCATGAAAGTCATTCAGCTCGTGAGGCTGCAGGGGCCGCAGGGACAGTACTGCCGGCTCCTCCTTGGCCCGCCGCCGTGCACCACTGAAACCCTGTTTGCTATTGTTTAGCCGACCCCCGAAGGAAGGAGGGGTCCTGTCTGGGGTGGGCTCCTCAGGGTCATACAGTTCGTAGGGCTGGCTGGGGGGTGGAGGCCACAGGTTGGCGCCAGCTGTGAGATCAGACTTGCTCTGGCCAGAGAATCCATGCGGGCTCTCCCACTGGCTGTTTGGACCCTGCAGTAGTGGACCTACCTCACCTTTCAGGCCCCCAGCTGGCTCAGCTGTAAACCCGCCTGCCACATGCGACCCTTGGGAGTTGGCTCCATAGAAGTCTTTGGGAAAGGCAGCTTGGCCATCTTGTCCTGATTGGCTGTAGTGTCCTTCATAGGTCACACTGCCCGAGGTAGAGGCCGAGGCTGGCAGGAAGATGGGCTGACCATCTGTTTCAGAGCCATATGTTTGGCCGGATGGGGCTTTGCTGTACTCATAGAATCCTGCGGAGGGACCTGTCCCGGTCTTGCCAATGCCCAAGAGGACCGCGGGCTGGGCAGAGGTCTGAGGCATGACACCGCTGAAGGGATGCATCACCACAGCATTGGGGGGCTGGCTGGGAAGGCTCACAGAGGGGCCTGGACCTCGTGTCTGGCCGGGGGGCGAGAAGGCAATTGTATTAGAGGGAAACCGGGCACTGGGCACACTCGAAGCATGTTGGGGCACCCCAGTATGGCTGTGGGGGGCGCTGATCACAGACGGATGCCTCAGCTGGTTGAAGAGCGGCTGGGACATGGCCACTTTGGAGAGGACTTGGTTCAGGACCGTGGCGGCTGCAGTGTTGTTGGTGACAGCTGTCTGTGCCAGCTTCAGCCGGTGGAGGGTGAGCTGGGCTTGCAGTTGAGCCAGTTGGAGACTGGCAGGCGAAGGAAGCAGAGGGGTCGTGTTACTGACCGAGAACGGGTTCTTGTCCAGGAGCTTGGCGGCACTGCAAGAAGACAGAGGTCGAGATGCAAAGCTGGTTTTCCCCAAGGAGGCCAGGGGGCTCTTTCTGTGCTCATCTGTGGTCCCCTCTTCCATGTAAACGAGACCCTCCCACAGGGACCCCCATATAAGTGAGTCTGCAAAAACCTGTGCTCACACACACACACATCCCAATTAAAAATAAAACTGCAACAGAAAATTATTGTGTAAAGAACGTTCAACCTCACTGACAATCAAAGAGATAGAAGCTAAAACCACTAGAAACAAACACACCGTGTGTTGAAAGGCAGCCGTGTGCATTCCCTACAGCCATGAGCTTCAACCCAATAATTCAGTTCTTGGAATCTATCCTAAGAAAGTGAGCTACAATTCAGACACAGCTTGATGCCCAGAGATGTTTAATAGGATTTCGTGATTTAAGAGTCCATGGTTGAAAATTACACATATCCAATAGCAGGGAGGGGAGTTTTAAACTGAGTGAACTGTGATATAGCTACAGAGTGGAACATGAAGCAGACCTTTACTCCTGGTGTTAAATTCCTACTTCACTATGTAATATTTAAGACATTCGAAAAACTGTGCCTGGCACCAAGCTAAAGGCAGAGCACAGTCCACGCATGCAATGCTCCTTGGGTGTCCACTCTCCCCATCCACCCCTGACCCCCATCAACGCCGATGACAGACACTATCTTGAATTGGTAAGGTCATTATTTACCATACTCTCAAAAAAATGAGTGACCTGAGAAAATCCATATACTCTAACGTTAAGTGAAAAAAGCAGGCTTCAAAATTGCAGACAGAAGGAATTGTGTGTATTTGCGCCAAACACATTTTCATCCCCGTCCTTAGTTCACATCCAAAAGCCACAAGAATCAGGCTCCCTTCAGCCCACTCTCAAACCTGACCGGCACGAAGAACGACCAGAAGCTCACAAGAGGAGAATGTGAATTTGAGGTCGTAGGCCGCGGTGGTCATGCACTGGTCTGTCTGAATGTGTGCGTTCCATGGGATCTCTGCTGGTTGGTTATGGTGTTTTCTGGACCAAAGACCAGGATGCATAAGGGAACAGACTTTCCCAGAAAGCCTGGGAGGTGTGGTCAATATGGTCAGCGCTATTGCAAGGCTGTATTCCTTGGGTCTTCCACATCCATTTTGGGGAGT
Organism: Macrotus californicus; assembly: GCA_007922815.1. Taxonomy (NCBI): domain Eukaryota; kingdom Metazoa; phylum Chordata; class Mammalia; order Chiroptera; family Phyllostomidae; genus Macrotus; species Macrotus californicus. The sequence goes on along the minus strand of VMDR010001349.1, from coordinate 42,552 downwards.
GGGTGTAATTGGGAAATATGTTTGGGAAGTTGATGAGCTGGAATTCCCAGGACGCCTGAATGGGAAGAATGGGACTGTGCATTTGAAATTGGGATTACCACAGACAACCCAGGCTGCATAGTCAGCATGCCTACCAAAGTGTGGAGCAGAAACTACAAAGCTGGGGCACTTCAGCCAAGGTTTCCTCCGACACAAGTTCTGTGGAGTAAAAGTCTGATGATGATGAAACAAAGGAGAGAGGCTGGGGTGGGTACGGTGCAGAAAATGAGGGGAGACATGGGAAGTATGTGGTATGTCACATCTCTCCCCCTGTTGGAGACACTTGCTTTGAGGAAAGCAAGCTTCTGCTTCAGGTGGCATTTTGCCTTTGTCTAAGAAAATGGTGGGAGGCAAAGGAGGCATGGAGGTCATAGGGAAGAAGGTGAATGGGAGACAGTCTCACACTGACTGCGATGCTCCTGTGTGGCCGGTGTTAACTAACCTACATCATCTCCTTTGATCTCTCCATCAGTCCGGTGGCATAGGAAATTTTCACCCCAATTGTGCAGGGCAAGCACCTAAAGCTCAGAGAAATTAATTGACCTACTTGCAAAGACTCACAGTGAGTGGATAGACACATGGGTTCAAACGCCAGGCAGGCTTTGAAAAGGGGAGAAAGGTGGTTAAGTATTCAGCTTCTCAGCCCTCTTTGGGTATGTCTCATGGGTGGCTGCCTCACTGTTGTGTTTGAAGTGAGTTCTCAGAACATCAGGCACGCCCACGTTCAAATGCAAGTACAAAACACATTTCAGAGCCAGAGAAAAATGACTGTGGGTTACTATTTCCCATTTTGTGAGAAATAAGAATTTGCTCTAAGTCATTCAAGACATACTACCTTCACTCAGCCAGCAGCCCTGCTGTGCTCCAAAGGCAGAACAAGCTGGCAGCATTTTGAGATATTGGGGGCCTGGGTATTCTCCTCTTAGATGTGCCGACTGCCCAGGCACAAACCATGGCGGTGGGTGGCGTCAGCAGGGCTGGGGAGGCACTAATTGTCTATGTAGGCGAGAATATGAAAGGAAGAAGGGGATGGTCAAGAGTCTGATGATAGATTTCTGCTTGTGTAGTATTAAGTAGCTGAGCTTTAGAAAAGCAATTAAGCTAACCGCAAAACCCTGCCCACACGGAGCCAACCCTTCCTACCAGGTTTGTCCTCGAAGCAGCCTGTCCCTTGCTAACAAGGCGATAATGAGGTGCCAACTTGGTTTCCATGACCAGAGTAAGAAGAGGTTGGTTTTGTTTTTCCAGGAGAAGTCAGCTGTATTTTCTAAAACTATGTTCTGAGCTGGAGGGAGCTCCTGCTGGAGATTCTCCTTCACCTCCGCAAGGACACGTGAGAAAGGGCCACCTTTCCAACCAGGAAAGCCAGCCTCGCTGGGTGTTTGTGGGTCAGCCCTGGCAAGCAAGTGCTAGTCCGAGTACAGCCCTGGTTACAGGTTAGCTGTTCAGATCCAGCGTGAATAAGACCATTTTCTTCTCAAATTCTGCTTCACTTAGCAAATTCTTATTGTCCCCAACTTTAATCAACCTTCAGTAGAAGTGATTTCACATAAATCATTAAAGCTAGTTACCTCTTTGGAAACAAGGACCCTCAGATAAAGAGGAAGACTCATCACCTCATCTTTTAAATGTCCTAAAATTTTTAGCCCACAAGAGTTAATAATAACCTAACGTTCAGGTGCGGTAGCAATCACGTCGCTGAACCGAAAATCGGGGTGCATGAGCTGACACTCTAGGGACTACCAGTGATGTCGCCCTCCTGTCTTCCCACTACCTGGGTTCACCACTGTTACATCACTTAGCACATCCTGTCTTGTGTTAAAAAGGAACTGTTTATGTGCCTCCCTCCCTCCACTAGACATGAGCTCCACAAGGGAAAGGAGCACGTCTTGGAGATTGTTGATTTCCCTGGCACGCTGTCTAGCGCGTGGTAGACACTCAGTAACTGTCACGAACAGAATGAAGAAGGAAGATAATGGACGTGGCTCATCAGAACCTGGTGGTTTGAAGGAGATGTGGACACCTCTTTTGAGAGCACACATACATTTCTGTGGGTAAAGGCCCTGACACAATTCAAAACGGAGAATCTAAATATATCCAGAAAGCACACAGGCCTCGCTGTTGTATACAGTTTAAACTGCAAGTGGCTACAGTCACCCACCTAGGGGACTGCCTATAATTCCCCATTCCAAAGCAGGAGTTCTTCTCCCTGCCTGAGTCTAGGTTTTGAAATTGATGGATAATCCCTGTGATGGGCTGAATAATGGCCTCCAAAGATGTCCACATCCTAATTCCCAGAGTCTGTAAAATGTCACCTTACATGGTAGAGGGGACTTTGCCAATGTGATTAAATTAAGGAGCATGAGATGGAGAGATTATCCTGGATTAGCTGAGTGGGCCTAATGTAATCACAAGAGTCCTTATAAAATGGAGGCAGGAGGATTGGAGTCGGATAGATAACACTGAGAAGGAAGCAGAGGTCAGAGGGGAGAGAGGATGCTATGCTGGCTTTGAAGATGGAGGAAGGGGCCCTGAGCCAAGGCAATGCAGGAAGCCTTTAGAAATTGAAAAAGGCAAGGAAATAAATATCCTCCTAGGGCAGGGGTGTCAAACTCATTTTCACAAGGCACCATATCAGCCTCTCGGTTGCCTTCAAAGGGCCGAGTGTCATTTTAGGACTGTATAAATGTAAGGACTCCTTAACAGTTAAGTGAGAGCTTGGAGCTGCCACCAGGTAGAAACAAAGTGCCGGGCTGGATAAAACAAGGTGGAGGGCTGGATTCACCCTGAGGGCCTTGTGTTTGCTACCTGTGTCCTAGGGCCTCCAGAAGAAACCGGCCCTGGTAACACCTTGACTTTGGCCCAGTGAGATGGATTTTGTACTTCTGACCTCCAGAACTGTAAGATAAGAAATTTGTATTGTTGTGAGTCACTACATATGTGGCAATATGTTTCAGAGGCAAATAGGGAACTAATACAATGCACCAAGAAAATTATATGTAAAAGAGGGGTCCACTCAGAGGGGACACTGGCTAGATCTTGTTGGTATGAACTTGTACTCCCAGAGGTCCTAGAGAACACAGGTCACCTGACCAGATGACTGAAGACCCTTGGGAACTCAGCCAGGAGCCAGAAAAACCCTGAGGTCTCTTCCTTTTCCAAGTCAACTTTCTTGCTCAGCTGGAGCAAAGGCATCCTGGGAAAGCTTGGAATTGCAAATGCTTCGGGATCAACTCCCTCATTAACAAAGAGAGAAAGTGACTTGCCCAAAGCCATACAGCTAGGTAGCAGCAGAACCTTAATGAGAACTCAGATCATTCAAACCAGCGTCCAGTGGCTGACAAACCGCCCTAACTAAGCCCTACCTGTTCCATCACCAACTTACCATCTCCACCCACAGTTACCTGTGGTCCTCCCCTCTGTTCAGAGAAATACCAACTGCCTTCGACATGCAAAGCCCCTGTGGACCCCTGTAAGCTCCCGAGGTGACAGTGGGGATGTCCCTGTGTCTGAGGAGCAGGTGGGGGACAAAGTTCTATGCATCTGCTATATCCTCTCATCTCCTAAACCTCAAGGGAGGGAGAGCAGCACAGTGAGTTACTTAACCTGGGTATCGGGGACAGAGCTAGAAAAGCTGCCACACGGGCACAGGGAGGGCGGGTCCACAGTCACAGAAAAAAGACAGCATAGCCACTCTGATTCAGCCAGGACTCCACAGGGCTCACTGCCCCCCAGTGCTGATGTTTCCTCACAAAGAATTCACAGTGAATAATTACATTAAAAAATTTGGTTCCCTGCTCACTTACAAAGGTTAAAAAAAAAAAAAACTAAAACAGCCCCGACTGGTATGGCTCAGTTGGTTGGGCATCACCCTGCAAGGGGTTGCCAGCTTGATTCCTGGTCAGGGCACATGCCTGGGTTCGGTCCATGGTCTGGGCATGTGCTAGAGGCAACCAATCGATGTTTCTTAAATTAATGTTTCTATCCCTCTCTTTCTCCCTCCCTTCCCCTCTCTTAAAAGAAAAAAAAAAGATTAAAACAGCATTTCTCTCAAAAGTTTTAAAAACAAAATACAATGTAAAGAAATAGTTGCCTTTATAATGCCAGGAGATTTAGGAGATCCAGATGAAAACTGTTTCTAATGGTTTAATCCCACAGTGCCAAAAGGATGTGCGACATATTGTATCCACCAGAACACAACAGCTGTCCCTGCCTGACAGTGTTCATTACTTGCCCCAAAGCTCTTTCGCATTTTATTCTGAGTCCCAAGCAGGATGCAAGATAGATTAACATAGGGTACAAGGAATGAGGCGGTGCCCTTCCTTGGTTTGGGTCAAGGTGCTGCAAATTCAGCCAGAGTTTTGTCCTGTGCTCTACCCTGTTCTGAAAGGAAGGGCACCCAACACACAGGCAGGGGCCAGAGGGCCTCCGCTGTGCACAGACTCCATCAAGGGGCCAGTGAGTGTTCATGAAGCTTCCATTCAGCCCCAGGGACTGAGCATCTACTGTGTGCCAGGTAAAGTTGCTAGGTGATGGGGACACCAACGTGGGAAAGGAGACACCTTCCCAAGAGCAGACAGACCAGCTCAGAGTGATGACCGCTCTTGCAGACGGAAGCACAGGACAGCAAGGCACAGGAGGAAGTGGTTCAGGCCTCAGACATTTTAGAGAAATGTTAACAGACGAAACAAAAGGGCAGAGCCCTCAGGAGAGAACTCTGAACAAAGACATGCGAACCTCCTGGGCTTATTCACCCATCTGCAGAGGCAAAGATGATTTGGCCGTTGACGAAAGGCAGCTGTAGGGTGAACTGAGGTCTAGGACCGGGGCTTCCACCTACCAGTTACTGCTTATGTGATGGGAGAAAGTCGCTTAACTTTTCTAACCTGTAAGTGTGCTTCCTTTTCTCATCTGTAAAATGGGAATCGTAGCCCCCACCCAAAGTGACGCAGACCTGGCAGAGCCCCCTGGCCACAGAGACTGGCTCAAGGGTGGACACTCTCTGACATTTTGTTGGCGGTATCAGGAGACACCCTTTTGCTGTGCCTGGGTGGCTAAACTGGTTGAATTTGAGCTACCACGTAAGGAGGGCCTGCTCGAAAATAAAGCCAACCCAAAGCCACTGGCCTGGAGATGGGCTCAGGCAGCTCCTGGGTGACCACCCAGGGACACCTTGAGACAGCTTCCCGGGATCTGCCTGGGCTTTTTTGTGCACACACCAATGCATTTCCTTTATTGGCTTAATAAAAATAACAATGTAAAAAGAAAGCCAACCTACTCGAACTATGTGCATTCAGTTCAGACGTTTTCCCTGCAGGGCCCCGCACCGACTCAAGTTGTCTATCATTCCCCAGCTTCCTCTGCGGTGGGGACCAACTGTAAGGGCCTAGCAGCTAACGGGTAGCTGCAGGGGAAACTCGGGTAGTCACTTCGGTGTGAGTGTCTATCAACCAGTGAGACCTATTTCCTGGAGGTTTGGGGAACAGAGGAGGCGCCTCCACCCTGGGTGGAGTAAGAGCCACATGTGGTCACAAGACCAGGGTGTGGATGGGGTGTGGGCTACGCAACAACCTTTTGCAGGTTCAGAGACCTAGCCCTGGCCAAACAGGTGCTCTTGTGAGCTGGGGATGTAAGGCCTTGATCTTCACAAGGGGACGGTTTCTCATCTCCTGAGACACCCTTCATTCTTTTTTTTTAACAACAATTTTTGTGGCACTAAGAACTGACTTTATGCAAGGCATCAGTGACCCCTGCCCCAGGAGAGAGGGTCTTCATTAAAGATACACAGGTTCTTTAGCTTCTTTCACTTGGAGGAGAGAAGAATATATAGTGAGTGCCTATTGGGACGTGAGATTCCCCATAAGAACAAGGGGTAGGAACCAGGCATCCCGGGTTCCAGTCCTAACTCAATGCTTGACATCTGGGTCACCAAGGGACACAGCCTCAGTGTCCTCATTTATAACAAGAGAAGTCACAATCTTTTCTCTTCTGCATGACAAAGGTCTATGAGGGTCAGAATGCTCTGCAAATTGTTTCAATTGTTAGATGCAGTGCAGAGGTTAGGTAGGGTGTGGCATGGTCCTGAAGCGTACTGGAAAGAGGACATTTTCCGTGTGTTCGCAACACACCCTTCCCTTTCAGAAGACAGCCCTGTACAGAGGAAGTGCCATTTGTCACTGACGTCCTTTGAGATAAGGATTCAGGGCAGAATGGGTTCAAATCGGCCACATTTATGAAGTAGCAGCCACACCAACATGACTGTGCTCTGCACACAGATGGGGGGAGGGGGCACGAAGAAGCTCAGGTTTCAGAGTTAGTGTCCACCTGGGGATGAATTCCAGCTTGCCACTTAGAAGCTGGGGACTGTGGGCAAATACGTACCCTGTCTAAGCCTCGGGGGCTCATCATTAAGGACAGGGTGGCTATATCTAAGGCACAGACTTGTTCTGAGCTAAAAGGGCGCACACAAACTGTTCTGTGGAGTTCCAAGCACTAAACAAACGTAACCACTGAGTAGACAAACGTAGCAGCAGCCATTACTGCAGCTCGTCTTCTCCTCATTCCCACTCCCAATACCACTACCATCACCATCGTCATTGTCATCACCGGTGCACGTGGCAGGTGGGCCCTGCCAGGGCAGTGACAAATCTTCCCTAGAGACAGAAATAGATGACAGGAATCACAAGGAGATGTAAATATGGACAGAGGGAAGTAAAAAGTAAGGATGAGCATCTGTTGGGAGAGGAAGGAGCAGGGCAGGGCCTGGGACCTGGAGGGAACAGAGAGGGTTGTAGCAGTTGTGCGGTGAACCGGATAGGCAGTCAGCCACAGACTTAAAGGGCTGTGGAATAACCAGGATGCGGCGGAAGTTCAGCGGTGTGAATGTGTGCGGGCTCACAGTGAGCTCTCGCCTGGTGATGTTCGGCCAGCCAGAAGCACAAGCCAAGAACCACAGCCCAGTGCCGGAGTGCTTAAATAGAGCCGACTGGTCACATTCTTAGTAAGCACAAGATCTTCCAAGATAACCAATCAGGAATTTAAATTCCCTTCCGGTTCAACTCATTTCCCTGTCCAGGCCAAGCAATGGACATGCCATTTTTTTTTCTTATGTGCTAAGATATAAAATATAATCCAGGTGAGAGGGCTTGTGACCAGGCAAGAGAATGTTTTCCAGGTTTGGTCATATCTTTGTAGCGTGGCCAAATTAAATAAAGTACAATCAGGGTCAAGTCTTTGCTGGGCCCTGCCCCTCTGTTGTGTCCTGGGAGCTGAACTTTAAATCATAAATTCTTGCCCTGGCTAGTGTGGCTCAGTGGGCTGAGTGCCGGCCTGCAAACCAAAGAGTTGCTGGTTTGATTCCCAGTCAGGGCACATGCCTGGGTTGCAGGCCAGGTCCCCAGTAGGAGGTGTGCAAGAGGCAACCACACATTGATGTTCTTCTCTCTCTCTTTCTTCCTTCCTTCCCCTCTCTCTAAAAATAAATTTAAAAAAATTTTTTTTTAATCATAAATTCTCAACTCTACTGTAATGCTCTTAGAAGCTAGGTCAGGATGTGAACCACAGGGAACAGTCCCTAAATACCAGGTTACAAGATGACAATGATGACACTACAGTAATATTGGGACTCAAGTTCAAACTCCAGCTAATTATCAAAAATGTAAAGAGCAACAAGAGGCCTTAGAGACCATTTAGTTTAACCCATTCAGTTTCCAAAGAAAAAAGTGAAGCCCAATGAAGTGGACATACTGTGTGGAAGTGGACATACTATGTGAAGTCACACCTCTACACAGACGAAAGGAGCTCCAGGAACCCAGTTCTCCTCATTCCTCGGGGTTAATGGGGCCACTACAGTGAGACATGTCCCCACCAGACTTCAGCAGCGAGACATCTCCTTTTCAAGGAGCAGAGGGACATCACATACTTTTTGGTTAGTGCCACCTTCTTGGGAACAACAGGCTATGGATTATCCCCAGCTAGGCCTCTGTGACTAATTTCAAGACTACTGGGTCACGGCTGCTCTCGTCCTACCGTGGGGCTTCAGCCGTGATATTGCCGCATGAGATTCCTATCACCATGACACCTCTTGAGTGATTCCTAACAGCAGTGATAACCCTATCACTTCTCTTCTGCGTCAGGCTTTCTGGAGTATTAATAAGTGTGTCCACCTCATTAGCTATCTGATCTCCAGGACAACCATGTGGGTAGGTAAGTCAAATATGACCATTTCCTGTTTATATTAAGAATAAGAACAAGCCCTGGCTGGTGTAGCTCAGGGGATTGAGCACCAACCTGTGAACCAAAGGGTCACCAGTTCGATTCCCAGTCAGGGCACATGCCTGGGTTGTGGGCCAGGTCCCCCACAGGGAGCATGTAAGAGGCAACCACACATCAATGTTTCTCTCCCTCTCTTTCTCCCTCCCTCCCTTCCCCCTTCTAAAAATAAATAGATAAAATCCTAAAAAAATTAAAAAAAAAAAAAGAAGGCCAAGAAAGGTCAGATGAACCACCTGAGGGTATGCATCCAGTGAATAAGGGAGCTGGCTGGGGCTTCAATGATGGTCTTTTTACTCAAAGGCCAATCTTCTATTCTCTGTAACAGGTTCATTAAAGAAGCTTCTAGAACCACATTCCTGGCCCTACTTCTTTGAATGTGATTTTTTTTTTTTTTGGTTTGTTCCAAGGTACTACATTATAAAGCTTTTTCCTTTATTCTGTGGTTTTTTTCCTCCCAACTTGTCAGAGTGGTTGTTAAATGTTTTCCAGCTTTATTGAGATAATAATTGACATATAATGTTGCATAAATTTAAGCTGTACAATGCAATGACTTGATATATGTGTATACTGTGAAACAATTACCACAATAAGCTTAGTTAGCACATCCAGGATGTGATTTTAAATAACACACTTGGTACCAAATCACCAGCCTCTTGGTCCATTATCCTCGGCACCACTTTCAGCAGAAAGAGTCAGATTCTGGGAACCAGGAGACGTGCAGGCACAAAGGGGCAGCTAGGAGTTTTATAACTGACTCGAGAGGGCTTGCTTTTCCTGCTGGAGATGCTGGAAGGGCTCAAAATGTACAAAAGAGAATGGGCAATGCAAAGGCAATGATACACGTTCTGCTAGTGCCACATGGGAAACACTTAAAGCGAAGAGAGAATTGGTGTCAGCTTTCCATCAAGAACCATATATTAGCTTTTTTCTCCTTTTCTATACCATTGTTCTTTCTTTAAATTACCCTTTATTTTTATAAGATAATGGTGTTGTAAGTGGTCATTGTTTTTATATTCATATTTGTTTTGTTTTGAATTTTAAAACTATAAAAATATGAAGACTATAAGAAATATTATGAATTCATTGCCCATCACCCCAAATTAACAAATGCGACAGTGAGGGTCATTTTTCCTCAGACTTTTTTTTTTTATCAAAAAAAAAAATAAAGTAAAATTGTACTGATAAAGTTGAAGTCCCCTTTGAGCCTCTGCCCGGTCCAATCCCATCTCCACCTCCCAGTGGCATTTACATGTGATATGTTTGTCTGTTTACCTATATATCTGTCTACTTGTATCTATATACGGAAAAAGTATACAAATAAGAAACTTTTTTATGCATGCATATGTTCATAAAAGGGCATGTAGGACTGGTTTTAACAATATTTCTCCTAAAGAAACAAATGCATGTTCTCCCAAGTTGCTTTTAATACACTGAATATTGAAGGCAGTGTGTTGCAGCAAAACATCAGTGAGCTATCCCCTACATCCTGTGGGGTTGTAGGTCAGCCAGCTCCCCCTGCCTTTTTTTTTTTTTGTAAAATGAGAAACCTGGATATGAAAGGATCTCCAAGGTCTCATCCACCTTTGAAAGCTGATGACTCTAAGGATTCATTTCCTCACCTGTCAAATGGAGATAATAACATCGGCCCTGTTAGCTGTTGTAAAGACCTAACATGGCGTGCAGATGCTCTGCACAGCATGATGATGGTTGATAATAATAATTATTATTATTGAGTAATATTGAATAATAATAATTACTATTACTCACACAGTGAGCTATTTGTAGGCTCCCAGGAATGCTTCTGAAGAAACTTTGGTTCCGATGTATGTGTTAATGGGCAGCCAGCATGAACTAATTTAATTTCCTCTGTCCAGGATGTCTTGGGCAGGCCGTTCAGCACAAGGAGAGGTTCTCTTAACTCTATGCGTGAAGATTTGGGAAAGGAAATACCAGAAGTGCCTCATTATAGGAGTCTCCCCTCCACAAAGGCATCCCACAGACAGACCCAGGCTTTCACAGTGAACACCAGCGCGAATCCATTCGGGGCTGGCGTGGGTCTGTCTGACACACAGTTCTTCCAGAAATTCGTGTTGGGCAGAGTTTCACTAGTTTATGCAGGGAGTCGGTTTGACTTCTGAGGTTAGATCTTTCCATGTCTCAGTCACATAAGATATGATGGCCCCTCAATCAACGCACTTTTCTGGGGAACATGGGAGCCTTCTGAGAGGGAAAAACAAGCTGTCTAAAATACATATTTTAAAGCTGCCCCACAAAGTCCTCTCAGAAGCTAAATGTTCATTCATGTTTACTCACACAAATGAAATACTTAGGAGTGCATAGGCCAATATTTCCCACGTGAAGGAGGGCACACACAAACATGAATGCCTTTGCACATACTGTTCCCTCTCCCTGGACAACCTCTTCCTTACTCCCCCTCACCTAGCTAACTCATCCTTCAACAAGCAGTTAGAGGTCACCTCCTCCAGGCAGACCTCTCTGACGCCTGCCCCCATCCAGTGTGTGCTGGTATCCCTTCTATGATCCCCCACCATGCCCTGCCCAGCCTCAATTACACTTTATTCTAAACTCCTACCACGATCTCTCGGAATTGTCTACCAGTCACTCATCTGACTTCCTCACTGCCCCCTCATCGTTCTACAGGCAGGGACTGTGCATCCTGTTTCATGTCACAGTGCCTGGCACCTGGCAGGTGCGTGGAACCAACAGCATTTCTATATATGTACACACCTGATCCATGTGTGTGTGTGTGTGCAAGAAAATAGTTGTGTATCACATTCTCAAACTGCTTTCCTGGGCAAGTGTGCCATGTGTGTGGCTCAAGGCTTTGAAGCTGAAGTTCTGCAGCGAGTAGGGATTAGACTCGGCCTTTGGACGCTGTCGAAATTATGTAAATACCACCAACCACGTCAAACAGAAAATCTTAAAATATTCAACAAACAGACTTGTCGCCACATTTTTCCTTTCAACTAAATCTGAAGAAAATGTAATTTCAGTGTGTGATTTGAGGAGATGTAAGTGTCTAATCTGCATGATTCTGATACGAAACATATGCTCAAGGAAGGAACGGCCCCTAGGTGCTCTAAGCTTTCTTTTTAGTCATTTATATCACTGAAATTTTCTGGTAGATGTTATAAAATTCAAGCCAATTTTAAACCAAAATAAAATTTTAGATTAATTTTAAAGAATGAAAACTCTCAATCAAAACAGCTGGTCTTTTCCTAGAGTTGCCTGATTGTTAGCCTGGACATTTTAACCAACATGATTTAAGCCAAATGGGGTCCACACGAAAGTGAAGAGGCAGTGAGGGTCATGGGAGGTAGGAGTGCCACTGGTTTGGGTTGGAAGGAGACCCACTTCTTAAACAGCCTCTGCCACCAATAACTATACATCTTACTGCACTCACTTCACTCTGTAGAATTTAGTTTTCTCGTCTGTAAAATGGGAGGGTCAGATGAGACAGCATTTAAGGTTCCTTTATGTCTTATGATTCTAGGTTGATGGGTGTTTTCCTAAAGCTGTTATTACAACACATGGAAAAGTTAGGATGATCTGGCCATGGTGCAGAGATAGATTTTACACTGAGAGATCTGGGTTCTAGCCTCCACTGCTCCTCTAGTCCTGGATAACTTCAGAGAGAGGCACTTAACTGCCAATTAACAGACCTGTCTGCAAAATGACAACGTGAAACTAGAGCAATCACCCTTAAATTCTAGTGGACATCGGGAGATGCTAAGCTCACCCCCAGGTTCTTTCTCAGGAGGTCCAGGTTGAGGCCTCAGAATTTGCATTTCTAACATGATACTCCTGATGCTGCTCTTCAGGAATCAATGAACCTACCTTTCAGCTCTAAGAAGCTAGGCTTATAAGAAATTTATTAACTACTATATATTTAATGAGCCACCTCTACCTTTAATGAACTTACCAGCACACCAAGAAGGGGCTTCCTTTTCCATGGGGGGTTTAAGCACTGCAAAAATACTTTCAGGAGCACACGTAATCACTCTTATACCTACGTCTCTTTAAAAGACTTAATCACCGTGTTCAACATTTGGCCTCTTGGAACTGAAACACTCAAGTTCACAAAACCTCATTTAACTTAGTTGATTGATTAGCTCAGCCTCATGTTATCAGGTTTGCTGAACAGGAAGAAAGCATAATACCATTCACACTGAGTTCAGTAATGCAGAGAACAGAAGGGTCAGATTCTAGAACACCAAAAATTCTTTAGTCAAGCAACATCATGATTATGAAAAAATCCACCTTCCAAAGTCACTATAGCCTCAAAAATATTTTTTTGAAGATTTCACTTATTTATTTTTAGAGAGGGGAAGGGAAGGAGAAGGAGAGGGAGAGAAACATCACTGTGTGGTTGCCTCTCAAGCACCCCCTACTGGGGACCTGGCTGGCAACCCAGGCATGTGCCCTCACTGGGAATCAAACCAGCGACCCTTTGGTTCGCAGGCTGGCGCTCAATCCACTGCGCCACACCAGCCAGGGCTAAAAATATTTTTTAATAAAAGCATTTACATCACTAGATTTCAAACTTGATGGTGCAATTACTTGGGGTGTTTTAAAAAATACTGATGCTTGGGCCACATCTCCAGAGAGTCTGATTCACCTGAGGCACTGGGATTTTTAATGGCTCCCAGGACTATTGTTGAAGTGAAGGCTAAGACTCGCCAATACATATAAAGGAATACAATCATATCAGCCCACAAAGGGTCACAAATACAGTGGCCGATCAACCAATATTGCCTAGCTATGTTGCAGCACCATTCACACATTTTAATAAATACTTTTTGTGGCAAGACTCCTCCCAGAGGGTGCATACTACAGAGCCAATTTCTACTGCAGAGAGCCAATTGAGGTTTGCTGGGGGATAACTCTTCAACCTTCTAAATTATAAGCATCTTGAAGACATCATCCACATCCTAAAACCTTTCAAATTCCTGAGTGTCTGTGTGGCTCAGTGCCAGGCAAATTAGACGCACTGAACGAATACTTGTGCAACTCACTTGAATGTATGACTCTCTCTAAGCACGTGGAACACAGATCTTAGCAGAATATGCTGTGTTTCATTGTGAAGTACGAGGCATATTATGTTTGTGTTGGGGATGGGCACTGTTTAATTCTTTCAAATTCCTTAGAGTAAATAAGAACCTTGAGGTTGGAGCTTTATAAATAAACCATATAACTACATATTTGGAAAAACTCCCATTTTCCCAGAGTGCATGTAAGTTTTTGGTGCCCAAAGAAACACACCTTCCTGACTACAGCCAACAAAACACAGGTGCCACCCAAGGCAGAGAATATTATATGCGGGTTACTTCTGGCTTTTGCCTCAATTTCCCAAAGCCGTGGCCGCAGGAAAGTTACTGCAGAGAGGAGATAAAAGACCAAGCAGCAACACTGAGAGGAGCAGGTCCGTCGGCGACATTTACATGAGCCTTTCTGGATATTTCTGTTGGACCAACCATAAACTAAACTTGCGGTTAAGATCCAAGCAGGCTGAGGCAAGACAGAATGATTAAAACCTGGTGGCTGCCTTTTCACTCAGATCTGCTCTCCAGCACTCCCCTCTGCTACCCCATCCATCGCTAATTAGGAGCAGCCAAGGCCTGACATGTACTCAGTTCTCTATGGTAAAATTGATTATTATATTACTATGAAAAATAAGGAAGTCATTTCATTCGAAATATCAAATTCCATAAAATCATATGTGGCAGCTGTTAGGGTATGCATGTGGGGGAGGGAACGAGTGTGTGAAAATATTAACCCTCTCCCTTTCAGTTTTGACACTGGAAAAAAAAAAGATTCTAAAGCATACAAGGCAAAAAGCAACGGCAAAGCGACATAATGGATTTTTGTTAAGGTTAAAAAATTCCCCGTGATGTAAGACACAGCATACCTGCCATTTCACAAGTGTGTGAGTGTAGGTTTGCTTTTACACACTTGCTTGTAGAAACCCAGCATTCTTCTCCCAAAGGTGTTGCAGCTACTTGTAATTGCTTCAGATAAAGGAGCAAGGTGAGCCATGTTCGGCTGTGCTTGAGCCTGCTAACAGATCATCACGTCCATGTCCGAGTGTATTCCCTCGCGACAGGAGTTCATACACTTAACTTTCTTGCATGCGTGGGGACTTTAAAATAGTTCTGCTTTGAAATTTAACTTTATGTAAAGACACCTAATAGTTGCCAAAATGCATACCACGGATCCTTCAGAGGTGCTTAGGAGCAACTTTCAAGCATTCTTTCCTAGCAAAATACTCCAGCTCATGAATCCTAACACGGCGTTCCCTGCCCGGTTCATGAGTCTGACTCTGCACTCAAGACGGGAAACACTGCAAACGACTTTACATTCACTTTTCCATCATTGAAAAATTCCAGCAATCAGCACAGAACACCTCAATCTTAAGAGACCCCCATCATTCATAAGGCTTCATGATTCCGAAAATATCCCCTCTATTCCTTCAGATGTGGGATAATGCAATCTGTTTTCCCCGCGGCCATCGACTTTTCCTTTATCAAAGAGTTTAATAACCGGCGTAAAAAGAACAGCTAGACATTCTGACATTGGGATCGCTGACTTCACTGGGGTAAGGGGGAGCTGTTTTAGGTCACATGTTGCCCTGTGAATCATGTATTGCCATTTTTTAAGCGGGAGGGGGTGGGGATACGGACAAATCGCACACTCATGCACAAATGCTTAGCGCCAAGAATAAGGTCAGAAGTGCTGCCTGGACTCGAGAATTTTAAAAAAAAACACCCTTGGTTTCCCTCTGTGCTGGGGAAAGGCAGGATGACATCATGCAACCTTACCTTTCTGAAAAAGACCAGAGAGCTTGGCATTGAGCGTGGACCTGAGGCCACCGAAGCCGGGAGTCATTTTGGGTGTCGGGCATGTGCCTCCCTAGAAAATTCCAATGACATTCTACCAGCTTTCTGCATGCCAATCATGACAGGCTTCCGCTTAAACCCTCAGGAGTCTGGAAAGGGGCACAGGAAGGGGAACAAAGCGAGGGAGAGAGCGAAAGAGAAGAGCGGTCCCAGTGCCCTGCATACCCATCTGGAAGGGGAGTCACATGCCACCAGGAGCCATTCCTGCCGCATTACACAGACTGAGTGTAAATGGCAAACAATATCAGTCAATGTTTACGCCACATGTTCTCAGCCTCTTCACATATCAACACCCAGGCCAGCTTCTGAGAGTACTTCTGAAGGGGCGGGGGGGGGGGGGGGGAACTTGGGCTAATCATGTGGCCATTTTTTTCATTTATTTATTTTAGAGAGAAAGAAGTAAGGGGAGAGAGAGAGAAACATCGATTTGTTGTTCCACTTAGTTATGCATTCATTGGTTGATTCTTGTATGTGCCCTGACCAGAAATTGAACCCACAACCTTGGCCTATCAGGATAACACTCCAACCCACTGAGCTACCCAGCCAGGATCTCATGTGGCCATTTTTAATAAAATTCCAAAGCTTCCTATTCTGGTTTATTTTACTACTTCACATTAGTGGTGGTGGTAGTGATGGTGGATTGTTTGTTTGTTTGTTTACTTGCTTGTTTTTTACTCTGGGTTTTTTAATCTGGGTGACAATTTGATCTTCAAGGTCCCCAAAGGACCTAGAGTAATGTAGCCACACCAGACAGCACCAACAAACCAGACTCCCAACCAGCAGACCTCCCAAACAGGTGACCCCTTATTTTTTTTCCCTGTATGTGTGAAGCAAAAGACGGAGTGGAGTGATCCATCATTCCACCTGCCCCGTGGCAACCACAATACTTTTCAGCAGGAAAAATGGGCTATCTTCTGCTCTAAGCAGTGGCCCTTAACTGGGGGTGATTTCCCCCCCAGGGAATGTTAGAGACATTTGGTCAGAACTGGAGGCTGCTCCTGCATTTACTGGGCAGAGGTCAGGGATGCTGCTAAAATCCTGCAACACTCAGGACAGAACCCGCAAACAAGGATTACCCAGCCCAAACTATCAATAGTGCCACAGCTAAAAAACTACTCCGAGGCTCAGCCCTTCCACAAGTCCCACAGAAAATATAATACCCCGCAAAAAATGAAGAAGAAAGAAAAGAAAAGAAAGCCAAGAAGCCCTCTCTGTGAGGAATTACTACATTCCTGGGGTCCAGGGATGAGCTCGGCCTTACTTACGGTTCAGTTACTTAGGAACCTGATCACTCTTCTCCCCAGGAGTCACCACTCTCTTGCCACTGTGTCCCTCTTCTTCTTCTTCCCAAATCTTACACTATAGTACTTACAACACAATCAAACCAAACTAAATCTTCACGTGATTTTCTAAACCAAAATCTGCTGTCCAAATGTACCTCGTTGCCAGGTTACGTAAAGCAGCCATCATCCAGTTTGTCCTGTCTGGAAGGTCTAATGTTCATCTGTGATGCCCAGGATCCAATATAATCCCCTCTCAAAATTATCCAGGAGGTTATGTTTTTTACAAGGTACAACCTCCCCAAAATAGTTTACAAAGGACTAGTGATTAAAGTTCACTGGGTTCTCCTATTTTACATATACCCTTGGAGATGGGGTGGGGGTGGGGGGTATGGTCACTGGTATCATAGCTATACAGGCTTCTCTCCTGCTAGGACTCAGTGTGTGATGTTCCTCCTGACCACTGAAACGTCCAAGTGAAGGCCAGTCATGTCTGTCTAAATAGCCCACTTCCAGCTTTCTACCAGAGGCCCACTTGCCCAGTTAGCTCCCCAGAGAGCCCAAGGACTCTTTCTTCCTAATTTAGTCACAGCCCACAGGCTGCCCCAGGCTCACCTGGCTCTCTGCCCCTGACGCAGTCACAGACACCTAAAGGCGCCAGTCCCAGATCCTGACCTATGGGAACCAGCCAACCTGGCCACAGCTGCATTTCTATTCAGGCCTTGGGTCCTTCCCATGATCTACTAGGTTTCCCTAAGGTGCAAGGTGGAGTTCCAGTCATGGATTGTACATTTTGCCCTTACTCACTCTCTGTCTTATTTCATTATGCTCAGATAAAAGTTTACTGAATAGACATTTATAGAACATTTCATCCCCAGACTGCAGAATATACATTTTTTTGCATGCACATGGAACATTCTCTAGGATAGGTCACATATTAGGCCACAAAACAAGACTACATAAATTCATGAAAGATTGAAATATATTAAGATTTTATTTTATTTTACTTTACTTTATTTTATTTTTACTCCTAACCCAAGTATTATGTTTACTGATTTTTAGAGAGAGGGAGGGAATTAGGGAAGGAGGGAGAAAGAAGGAGAGAAACATCAATGTGAGAGAGAAATATCGACTGGCTGCATCCTGTACACACACTGACTGGGGATCGAACACACAACCTTTGGTGTACGGGACGATGCTCCAACCATCTTTTAGGGTCACAATGGTGTGAACCTAGAGCTCAATTATAGGAAAACAAAACTGGAAAAAATCCACAAATATGTGAAACTAAATAACATACTATATAACAACCAATGGATCAAAGAGGAACTCAAACAGGAAATAAAAAAACTACCTTGAAACAAATGAAATAAAAAAAAAACATTTTTTTAAATTTATGGAATGCAGCAAAAGCAGTCACAAGAGGAAAGTGCATAGCTATATAGGCCTAACCTCAAGAAACAAGAAAAATTCCAAATAAGCAATATAACTTTACACCTAAAGGAACTACAAAAAGAACAAACAAAGCTCAAAGTAAACAAAAGGAAGGAAATAATAAAGACCAGAGCAGAAATAAACAAAATAGAGTTTAAAAAATGAAAAAGATCAATGAAACTGAGAGCTGGTTCTTTGAAAAGATAAACAAAACTGATAAACCTTTAGCCAGACTCATTAAGAACAAAAGAGAGACCAATAAATAAAATCATAAATGAAAGAGAAGTTAAAGCCAACACCACAGAAATACAAAGAATTATTTTAAAATACCATGAACAATTACATTCCAACAAATTGGACAACCTAGAAGAAATAAGTAAATTTCTAAAAGCATATAGCCTTCTAAGACTGAACCAGGAAGAAATAGAAAATCTAAACAGACTGATTACTAGCAATGATATTGAAACAGTAATTTAAAAAAAGACTCTCCAAAAAACAAGTCCAGGACTAGAGAGCTTCACAGGTAGATTCTAGCAAACATTTAAAGAAGAATTAATACCTATGCTTCTTAAACTATTTCAAAAAATAAAAATAACATTACAAAAAAAATCACAAGCCAATATCCTTGATGAACATAGATGCAAAAATCCTCAACAAAATATTAGCAAACCAGGTTAAAAAATACATTGAAGGGATTATATATCATCACTAAGTGGGATTTACTCCAATGATGCAAGGATGGTACAACATCTGCAAATCAATTAATGTGATATATTACACCAACAAAATGAAGGATAAACTTCATATCATCACGTCAATAGATGCAGAGAAAGCACTGTCAAATTTCAACATCCCTTTTCGATAAAAACTCTCAACAAAGTGGGTATAGGGGGAACATACCTCAACAAAATAAAACTATATATGACAAACCCACAGCTACATCATACTCGCTGGTGAAAATCTAAAATCTTTTTCCTCAAAGATCAAGAACAAGACAAGGGTGCCCACTTTCACCACTTCTATTCAACATAGTATTGGAAGTCCTAGCCACAGCATTCAGACAAGACAAAACAAAGTAAAAGGTATCCAAATTGGAAAGCAAGAAGTAAAACTCTCACTATTTGCAGATGGCATGATGCTACATATAGAAAATCCTAAGAACTCCACCAAAAACTATGAGAACCAATAAATGAATTCAGTAAAATTTCAAGATACAAAAATCAATGTGTAGAAATCGGTTGCATTTGTACATATCAATAATGAATAATAAAAATGGAGAAATTAAGGAAACAACTCCATTTACAATTACATCAAAAAGTATAAAATAAGCCAGTCAGAGAAAAGACAAATATCACATAAATCCACTCTCATGTGGAATCCAATGAACCAACTGAACTAACAAGCAAAATAGAGACAGACTCAGAGAGAGCTGGGTGACAGCTAAGGGGGTGGCCTCTCAAGGGTAGGGGACAGAGGAATTGAGCACAAAGGAAAAAGGACTCATGGACATGGACAACAGTGTGGTGATTGTGGGGGAAGGAGGGTATAAGAGGAATAAATGCTAATGAGAAAAATACAATTAAAAAAATTTTAAATATATAAAATACCTAGGAATAAATTTAAGTAAAGAGGTGAAAGAGCTATACTCTGAAAACTCTTAAGACAGTGAAAAAGAGAAACTGAAGAAGATACAAATAAATGGAAGGATATAGTGTTCATGAATTAGAAGGATTGATATTGTTAAAATGTCTTCAGGACCTAAAGCAATATACAGATTCAGTGCAATCCCTATTAAAATACCTATGGTATCCTCTCAGAACTAGAATTCTAAAATTGTGATGGAACCACAAAGGACCCCTAATAGCCATGTTAAGAAAGAACAAAGTGGGAGGTATCACACTCCTTGATTTCAAACTATACTACAAAACTACAAATAATCAAAACAGTGTGGTATTGGCATAAAAACAGAAATACAGATCAATGGAATAGAATAGCGAGCCTAGAAATACATCCTCAGGTATATGGTTAATTAATCTATGATAAAGGAGGCAAGAATATACAAAGCGGTAAAGACCACCTCTTCAATAAGTGGAACTTGGAAAACTCAACAGATAAATGCAAAAAAATAAAACTGAACCGCTTTCTTACACCACATACAAAAATAAACTCAAAATGGAGTAAAGACTTAAGTAATGTAAGACCTGAAGCCATAAAACTTCTGGAAGAAAACACAAGCAGTAAACTCTTTGATATCAATCTTAGCAATATCTTTTAAAAATATGTCTCCTTGGGTAAGGGTACAAAATAAAAAATAAACAAATGGGAGTATATGAACTACTATAAAAAGTTTTTGCACAGCAAAGGGTACCATCAACAAAATGAAAAGACAATCCACTGAATGAGAGAAGATATTCACAAATTACATAACCAGTAAGGGGTTAATATCCAAAATATATAAGAAACTCATATAACTTAACACTAAAAACCCCCAAACAATCCAATTTAAAAATGGGCAGAGAACCTGAATAAGCATTTCTCCAAAAAAGACACACAACCAACAGTCATATAAAAAGATGCTCAACATCACTAATTATTGGGGAAATGCAAATCGAAACCACAATGAGATACTATCTCACACCTGTCAAAATGGTGATCATCAAAAAATCTACAGACAAAAAGTGCTGGCGAGGATGTGGAGAAAAATGAACTCTTGTGCACTGTTGGTGGGATCATAAACTGGTGCAGCCACTGCGGAAAACAGTATGGACATTCCTCAATAATTAAAAGTAGAGCTGCCATGTGGCCCAGAAATACCACTTCTGGGTAGTCACGTGAGGAAAACAAAAACGCTCATTAGGAAAGCTACATAGACCCCTATGTTCATTGCAGCATTCGTTACAACCACCAAAATATAAAAGCAACCTAGGTGTTTATCGATAGACGAATGGATAAAGAAGATGTGGTAATGTTTACAATGGAATATTACTCAGCCATAAAAAGAATGAGGTATTGCCATTTGCAACATCAAGAATGGCCCAGGAGGGTATTCTGTTAAGTGAAATAAATCAGAAAGAAAAAACAAATGCTGTATGATTTAACTTATATGTGGAATCTAAAAAACAAAAATAAAATAGAAACAGATACACAGAACAAGCTGATGTTTGCCAAAGGGAAGGGGGTGAAAGGAAAGGGGAGAAAATAAAATTGTTTTAAGTTAAAAATAATAGTTTACTAAAAAGTGCTCCCCCACACTCACCTTCCCAAACCCGTATCTAAGGCTCTGCTCTGACTTGCCCCCAAAGGAGAGGCAGTGGTATGCAGTGGTTAAGAACACCGTCCATGGAACCAGGCAGCTGCAACCAGCCATGGGAAATGGGGTAAAGACCATGCCTACCTTTAAAAGTACAGTAGAAGGTACATGTCCAACAGCCCAGTGCCTGGTGCAGTCGGCGCTGGCTGAGAATCTGCTATTGTGAGCTCCGTAGTGTGATACGTGGATAGCGAACTTAATTATTAAGAAAAAAAAGGCGCCCTGGTACATAGCCTGTAATGTGAGTTCCAGAAGAAAAGTCAGTGCTAGAATGAGCCCTTCTGATTGTGCAGTCCTAGCTCTTACCCCAAGATTAGGACACACACACTGGCCCCATTTAGAAATGAAGAGGCACAAACTGACCATCACAAACTGAAATATAATAAGCACATGATGGGCACCTACTATATACAGTGCCAGGCAAGGAGAGAAGGAGGAATCCAAGATAATATTGAGTGTGGATACACAAAGCATTATGCTACCTCTTCTGACATTCTCTTGATCTTCACAAGTCTCAAAAAATTAAGACCACTATTCCCACTTTAGAGATGAGGACGCTGAGGCTCCGAATGACTGAATAACTTACTCAAAGTCCCAACGTCAATATGTCGTCATATGAAACAGTCTTGTCCTTCCACTAAAATACCTCCCAGTGTGCAAGGTGAGCCGTAAGTATTTATAACAGAGTAACAAGATGAAGGCTGCTGATAAGGTGTATTCCAGGTATGATCAGGCTACAGCATCTGTGGGGCCCAGTGCAAGAGAAAAATGCAGGGTTAGAGTTCAAAATTATAAAGAATTTCAAGATGGCAACCGCAGAGCGTTAAACCAAGCACAGAACCCTTCTAAGCAAAGGCCGTATGTGAACACATGCCCACGAGGCCAGTCCCAAAGGGGAGGGAAGACCTCTGAGGGGGAGGGAGCCGCGTCACTCATCCACCCTGACAACAGCAGTTCCCAGAGCACCACAGCCCCAGGCCACCTGCTGGACATCCCAGCCTGCCCCTGTTTCCTCTGGCTAATCCCTCCTCCTGTGCAGAGCTGGCATGCACACGAGGCAATGGAACTTGGGGGTAGAACTTGGTTTGGGAGAAGCAAGAGGCAAGTCTGGCCTAAACAAAATACCGCCATTTATTATGATGCTGAGTTTCTTGAGGGGACATGATAGAAGGGGATAATATGGCCTCGATTCCTGGGGAGATGTTCCAAAGCTGGTGATATAGTGATCTTCAGTAGAAGGTGAGGGAGGGGTAATACATGATAATGTAACAGGAGTCACACTGGCTGGGGATAGACAGCCTGAGTGTGAGGGGTGAAGGCAGTGAAAGGTTGAGAACCAGGAGCGTTAGGAACACCCAGCTATGCCTGGCTTCACAATCAACTCCCTGTGACCTCCAGCCAGTTACTGAGTCCTTGTGGCTCAAAATACCCAAGTGCCAAGTACACAGGAACTTAAGGGCATTACCATATGGCCATCAAAAGCGATGCTTACTATCCACTTACTACTTAATGTTAAATTAATAGCCAGTGCACAAAATCATACATACACACAGACACACACACTTACAGACATGCAAAAGGCAAAATAACCCTTAGGTAGAAAAAAGAATACTATTGGAAAACACATCAAAATGTGAACAGGGGCAGCTGTGTTTAGATAGTAGAATCTTAGGTCATTTTTCTTTCTCCGTTCCCCTTTTGTAAATGTACCTTCATTTCTTTAAGAAACATGTTTATTTTTCAGTGAAGAAAAGGTCATTTTTTAGAGACGAATTCAGTTGGGTTAATCCTGCCCCGTTGTTTATAAAAAACCTTCCATGGCAGCTAACAGAGCCCCTTGCCCACAGCAGGCACTTCTCTCGTGGAGAATCCCACACCAAAAACTAAGGGCAAGGCCCACAGAGAACTTAGGCACCTACGCAAGGCGTGGCCACGCTCCTCTTCTCCTGTAGACCAAAGCACACGATTCCAAAGTTTTCCATTTGTATTCTAGGAAGGCATCTTGCACAAAGCAGGTGGAACAGCCACCATGTCCATTAGGGGTAAACAAAGCTTCATTTTATGACCTCAGACTTCTCCCCAGAGAGATCAAGATCATCATCAAGACAGCTTCTTTGTACCTGCCACAGTTCAAAGTCAACAGACTCTTCACTTTCCCCTTGCCTGCTCCGCCCCAAACCACCACTGGCCTGGGGGAGGGGTGGAGGGGCTCCTGGTTAACTACCACCAGGCGAGACCAAGGGGCAAAGGCAGAGTCACCGCTCAGCCCCCCGAAGTGGGCTCGGGCCTGTGCTCTCCAATTTTAACATTTTGATCCCCTTGGCTCAGTTTTATATCTTTTTCAGGGTGGTGCTAGGTAATTGTGTTTGCTTTGGAGCATGCAAGTGCCAAGAGAGCGGCAACCAACACCTAATCCAGGCTAGCCCAGGATTAGCCTGTGTGGCTGGCCCCTCTTCCTCTAATCTTCAGCACACAGAGCCAGGAGAGGACACCTCATGTCTGCTTTCGGCTGGGAATCTTGCTGGAGCTGAATCCCCACCCATACTGGACAGGCAGAGCTGGTCCCTGCCATGGCCACTCCCTCCCCTGCTGTGCTGGGATAAACCAGTGGCTGCTTGGAATAGCCCCTTTCTGGCCAAGAGGTACGGAGTCTTCCACAGCCTGCATGTGTGGCATGTGAGAAAACCACTGGGAACGTTCCTGGAAACTTTGTTCTCTCCTCTCTTCTCCTCTTTTCATTCCTAACTCTTTCAACCTAAGGGGCAACTCACGGTGAAACTCTCTCTAAACCCGCTTCTCTTTATGACCAGGGCTGGCTATGCCATCTTTAGCATGGGGGGAAAAGGGAAAGCTAAGCCAGAAGAGAGAAGATCTCAGATGAAGGCAGTAAGAAGTGTCTGCCTCGTGACCCTTGAAAATGCAATGGTAGAGGTTCCAGCGTCTTGTTCCAGGAAGATTCAAGGGAAGAACAAAGACAGGATTTGTGCCCAGAATGAACAAGCTCAGCCCATGTAACGGCTGCGTCCTGCAGAAAGGCCTGCTGTGGCCCGTGAGCAGAGGAAGCCAGTCAAGTGTTGTGCGTCACTCGATGTGGGAATGAGCCCTTCCCGGGAAAGGAAACGGGTTCTTTGTTGGGCAAGGGTTTTTAATTCCCATCTGGTTAACTGCTGTTCCTCTGTAGGTTCTCCAGGGGCTCATGAAACAGAGGCAGGAAGCGTTTTTAAGATTTTCAGATTTGCTCTTTAAAGATTGAACATAGCTTCCAGACGTAGATCCCATGCTGGGTTCTCAGGGTTCTCAGGACCTCTCCTTAACCTGTTTCCCCTGCCTAAAAGCCCTTCCTCTAGCTCTGCAGGACATAAGGTCACCCTCTCTGCCCCCAGAGCCTACCTTTACTGCTATCTGAAATTACCTTGTTTATTTCATGCTCTATTGCCTGCCCCTCCCCTGGAATATAAACTCCATGAGAACAGAGTCTTGTCTGCTTCCTCTCTTGCTGCATGCCCCAGTGCCTAGGACAGTAGCAGGCAGAAGCTGAAGCTCAGTAAATATTACTGAATAAGTGACTCACAGGATCTACTCCATCACTCTGAGATTGAAGGACACCAGCCACCCAAGAGAGCTGCTGCTTATCTTCCCAGGACCAGGATAACGTGGAAGCACAGGCCGCATCAAGAGCCCCCGGGGAGACTGAGTGTTGTGGGCATGCCCAATAGGAGCAGAATAGCTGACACCCGACTTTGTCTTCTTTCTCCTCGAAGAACTCCAGTTGCCTTCATCACCTCTATCAGCCAGTCAACAGTGCTATGCCCCGCACCTGCACTGTCTTCTTTCTCTGCTTTTGCAAAAGATCAAAATACCCTCTAATCTAGTATTAGACACCCTCCACCATGGAATCACCTTTCCCCCACCTGCATATACAAAAGCAAGTAACAGGACGGGACCCAACCTGAGTTTAAGGAGTTGGTATTTTAATACTCTGCAGACTGTCTGAGTGCTTTCTGATGCCCCATCTGTAAGAGGAGGAGGGGGTGGAGGAGAAATCGGCCTGTTATAACTTGATTTTATTATTTTTTTAAATTTTTATTTATTGATGTTGGGGGGAGGAGAGAGAGAAACATCAATTTGTTATTCCACTGATTTACACATTCACTGGTTGATTCTGGCACGTGCCCTGACTGGGGACGGAACCCACAAATTTGGTGTGTGGGGCGACGCTCTGACTGACTGAACTATCTGTCCAGGGCCTACAGCTTGGTTTTATTATTTACTTCAGTTAAAATTTGAATGGCAGGAGTATCACATTCAGGAAAACACGATTCCCCTGGCCAATCACCTGAGAAGATAGAAAAGTGAGGAAACATACCATATGTCACATTTTACTGAATCTTCATAACAAGCTGAGTACAAAAGTCGCCTTTGTTTGGGACCAAACAACTCAGCAATACGATCAGAGGAGCAGGGCCTAGAAAAGTAGCAGACACAATGACTGGAGCATAGTAAACAAATAGGAAACAAAAATAAGATCAGGCAGAATCTGTGCTCTGAATCAGACTGGGAAGGAATCCCCGTAGTCACGGAAGTCACTAGACTGGATGCTGAACAGCCTGACAGCTTGCTGGGAACGCGGAGCAGCCTGGAGAAAGCTTCTGCCGCATACTCTGCAATTCTTGCTGAGGAAACAAATCGGATTTTAAGCTGCTTTCCTCTTAAAGGCATGCCTGACAATTGCTTGCTGAAGCGCTAACTGCTCTCTCGATGGCATTAATTAATACATGCACCAACCGCGCTTTTGTAGGAGCCCTGCAGAACAAGGGATTTTGAGAGGACTGGCAGGGAGAATGCATCTTTCACTCCAGCCCCGTCTTAGTCATCAAATTCCAGCATCCATTCTGAAATGATTTCCAGGAAGTTAAGTCTATTGTGATGCATAAGTCATAAGTTAGTTTTCCTTTCTTTGGCCATGATGGCATGAAGCCTGGTGACAGGCTGCGTTTCCGCCTTGCCTTCAGGCTTTCTATCCACTTGGTCTGTTGCTGAGTCTTAAATAGAGAAGCACAGTCACCTTCACCTTGGCCAAAGGATGGTCCTCCGCCAGGTGGGACAATCATGCTCTCTGATGTGAACTCAGATTTGGGAGGGACAGTCACTGACGGATGGGGAAGGAAGAGAACAGCAGCCAGCCAGATCAGCCAAATCGAATAGGATGACAAACACCACAGACCATTCTCACAACCAGCCTCAGGGGCTCCTATATGTCTGTTTCACCCTCTGAGGTGACCATCCTTGGGTTCTCTACATAGGATCAGATTATAAGCACTCTGAGGGCAAGGCCTCCACAATACCCAGCAGGGTGCTTTTCAGACAGTGAAAGTCCATTACATGTTTTCTGAATCGACCAATTATTTATAAGCTTTTCCTTGGGTTTATTATAATTTCAGAGGTCTCCATCCAAATTTGGGATAGGAGGACCAAGAGGTCAAAAATTCACTCTTGACATTTGGGATTTAATGATTTGAAGCCTTGATCCAAGAGCAACTGGTCAAAACGTGATGTTGAGGGTGAGCCAAAGATGGACTCAGAAACCTGGTCCAAGTG
This sequence comes from Macrotus californicus, assembly GCA_007922815.1. NCBI lineage: Eukaryota > Metazoa > Chordata > Mammalia > Chiroptera > Phyllostomidae > Macrotus > Macrotus californicus. Next base: position 15,700 of record VMDR010001349.1, on the reverse strand, counting down.
AATCTACTTCTCCGTGGCCAGAGTCAGGAATCTGCCTTCACTGTCACAGATACACGTCGGAGTGCTAAGGCATCAGGGCGTGAGAGAGGAGGCTGCTAACAAACGCCGTTGCTACAGTCTAAATCAGAACCGGCTGCCCTCACAGCTGCCCCAAACGTGAAAAGGCTGGACCTCAGCTGCTTCAGGGCAGCTCAGGACCAGGACAAGGTCGCTGGGAAACAGCCGAGAGAGGCTTTCCTTTGGTGGCTATTTTTTCAAGGCAACAATGCCACTTATTGGCCAACCAACTGAAGTCACCCCTTGAGGATAGAACAAGTGGTATCAAGCAAGATGGGCTCTTCAAGTTCATGTTAATGGGACAATCCATCAAGAGTCTCACACCTTTCCCCCCCCCCCAAGAGTCTACACCAGATCAGTTTTCCATATGGTCACTACTGCCCCATGACAACCAATAAAACATTGTGGGCTTACATTCCCTTGATCCTTTTGCTCGTAAGGTTCCTAAAGGCCATGGGTTGTTCCCAAAGGCAATGGTTGCTAAACACAAATGCATGATCTTATACAATAAAAATGTAATAGCTATTTCCCATAAGCGTGGGTTAGGTAGTGAGTTATCTGGATAAACCCTCTGGGCTGAAAACAACTCTGGATAAATCACTTTAAAAGCACTGAGGAGTCCAAAAGACAGTGCGGCTCTGCCAGGCCAGTTTTGAGAGGAAGCTTGAACCCAAACAAACTAGAAGGTTATTTGCAGGCCAAAGCCATTTGTGCCTTGAAGATACTGGAGGGGTAGGGGCGACCAAAGTCAGGGCACACAGCACATGCAACGTAAAGACATACAGGAGCCCTAGCCAGTGTGGCTCAGCTGGCTGGAGCACCATCCTGTGAACTGAAAGATCGTGAGTTTGATTCCGGCTCAGGGCCTACGTTGTGGGTTCAGTCATTGGTCAGAGCATGTGCAGGAGGCAACCAATTGATGTTTCTCTCTCACAGGGATGTCTGTCTGTCTCTCTCCCCCTCCCCCACTCTCTTCCTCCCTTCCCCTTCCTCTAAAATCAATAAACATAGCCCTGGATGAGGAAATAAATAAATAAATAAATAATTGCTTACTTGCAGGATACCTTTTTCTCACTAAGCTGGGCCCCAAAGGCTACACTCTCAGGATTAGGATGAACCAGAACTATTCGGTCATCTGCTGTTCCTCCCTCACCCCGCAGGCATCGAAAGGAGGTTGCTCTGTACCTGAGCAGAGCAGGAGAAGAAAGGGGACAAAATACTCCTGGGAAGATGTGGCCACAGGTCTGTCATCACACATGTCTCACCCCAGAAGCGTGCAGCATAGATGTGCAACAAACTTGGTTTCAAGTGGTCCCCAGCTTCTCATGCCCCTAAAGCATCCAGAGGGGAAAAGTACACTTATTCCAAGCCTTGGGGCATCTCTGTAAATAATTTTTTAAGGGCAACAGCCAGCAAAACAATTAAAGAAAATCATACACATGGGAAAATAAGGCAAATGAGTGAGAACCAGAAAAAACAATGGAGAGCAATGACAGATCTGGACAGACTTCAGACACAGACTTTTTAGGTTGATATATGCTTACCACATGAAAAAAGTAAACAACAAGTTTTCAAACATCTGCAGGGAAGAAAAAATCTAAAAAATAAAATGAACTAACAAATCTGGAAGCGAATCAAACAGAACCTCTAGAAAGGGAAAATTCAGTAACATTCAAATCTCAACAGTAATGTTTGGCAGCAGATTAAAAACAACGGAAGACAGAATTAGAAACCAGAGGTTAGGTCAGAGAAACTGTCCAGAAGATAGCATAGAAAAGCAAACATATGGAAAACACAGAAGAGTGGATTTACAACATGAAGGATACAGTAAAAAGGTCCAACATACATTTCACTGGCGTCCCAGAAAAGGAGAGTAAGGGTGGGGTTGCGATAATATTGAGGAGATAATAATAGCTGAGGATTTTTCAGAACTACTGAAGGACACCATAGATTCAAAAGACCCACAGAAGCCCAAGCAAAATAAATATAAAGAAATGCACCTAGACATATCATAGTGATCAAAAGCAAGAGTAAAAATCTTTCAAAAACATACAGATTACCTCAAGGCAAATGATGGTTAGACTGAGAAATGATGTCTCAACCTCAAAAATGGAAGCCAGGAGACAGCTGTATAGTATCTTTAATACAAATGACCCTTGAACAATTCAGGGGTTAGAGGCACTGACCCACCTCGTGAAGTTCAAAATCCATATATAACTTCTGACTCCCCCAAAACATCAGTTGTCTCTTGATACCCATGGAGGGCTGGTTTCAGGACCGCCCCCAAATACCAAAACCCATGGATATTCAATCCCTTATATAAAATGGTATAGAACAATGCACACAGTCAGCCCTCTGCATCCACAGAGTCCCAGCCACAGATGGAAAATGCTCTTTTCAGTCAGAGGTTGGTTGAATCTGTTGATGTGAAACCCAGGATATGAAGGGCCAACTATATAGTTATTGGGAAAAAATCATGCAGTTCAAACCCACGATATTCAAGAGTCAACTGTACACTAAAAAAGAATAATGACCAACCTATAATTCTATACACTCCTGTGCAGAGAAGATTAACGCCCCCCAAAGATGTTCAGGTCATAGTCTCTGGAACCTGTGAATACTACCTTATATGGCACAAAAGACCTTGCTGGTGTGATTCCGTCAAGGGTCTCCGGATGGGTATCCTGGCCTGAATTTTGTGGGTGGGCCCTAGATGCAACCACAAGTGTTGTGACAAGAGAGAGGCAGAGGGAGATCTGATACAGAAGAGATCTGATGTGACAAAAGGAGACAGAGACTTGAAGATGCAACGATGCTGGCTCTGTTGATGGAGGAAGGAGCCATAACCAAGGTATGCAGGGAGGGCAGCAGCAGAAGCCGGAGCACACCCCTGAGATTCTCCCCTAGAACCCTGGAGGGAGCGAGCACAGCTCTGCTGACACCTTGACGTTAGCCCAGGGGAGCTGAAGGGGCCCTTCTGGCCTCCAGAACTGTATAAAATAAATGTCTGTTGTTTCAAGTCACCAACTGTGTCACAGCAGCCATAGGAAACTAAGAAAACTGCCCAAACTATGCTTCCACAGTAAAGGTTAAAGCCAGACGTTTTCAGGCATACAGAACCAGAGAGAGTTCATTACCGCAAAGGAAATTCTGAAGGTTGAACGTCAGGCAGAGGGAAAACGATCCCAGATGGAAGACTGGAAACATAAAAAGAATGAAGAGCAAAGACAGTGGCAAATGCATGAGCAGATTTAAATGTGCGCTGACTGTATAGAATAATACATTCCGTGCTGTTCTTTTTAAATATATGGGATTAAAACACACGACAATGAGAGGAAATAAGGAGTGGGTAAATGTTTTAGAGTATTCCAAGGACCTAGTATTACCCAATGGGAAATGAAAGTTTGGATAAATTTTAAGCTCTAAGTACAAATATCGTAATTTTTAGAACAGAAGCAATGTATGACTTTCAAAGTAGTAGAGGGAACACAGGTGGTAAAACTGTAGGAAAAAAGCAAACAAGTTGCCATTCGAGTATGAGGAAGGAAGCTGGGTGGGTCAGCGGTCTCCAGAGGCTGCCGGGCCACAACATCCCATTTATCGACCTGGTGATAGTTCCATAGGTGTTTGCCTTAATTTTTTGAACTCTGCAGATATACTTTAAGTATTTCTGATGTGAATGCAATATTCTACAATGGAAAATGACTGGGGGGGGAAATCCCATATTTATCCCTTTCTACTGTGTCTCTGCTCCATGTCCAGACTCAGCTCGGTGTTTAGCAAATCAAAGATAAAGAGATGAGTGTTCTCCAGAAACCTTCCCACCCAGCCCTCTGTCTCCTGACAAGTAAATTCTTATTATCCTCAGTTTATACATGACGCAGCCAAAGTCTGATGAAGCAGAATGATTTACCCAAGGCCATAGTGACCTCATCTGAACAGTTAATTGAGAATAATTTTTACTTCTGTTTTTCTTTCCAAAAAAGGCAAAGTTTATTTTTTATTTGCCTCCCTGTATACACACTCCCTACATCGCAGATTCCTCAGAAAGACTTCCCAGTGTTGAATCTGTTGCATGGAGACGCCCCCGGCCTGAGTCTGCCTCCCCTTACCCCTAATTATTCTGCACATCTAAGAAAGCCCTGCTAGTGTCCAGGAATGTGCAAGTGCTTACAATTAACAGTGCTTTTGTAAGACTCTCCTTTAATACTGATGCAAAGGATACCATTCAAATGGTACAAGAGCAGGGATTAAAAAAACAGGGCGCACAATCAAGCCTGGACTTGAGAGTAGCTTCCCAATGAGATGCTTGCCAAAAACAACGCTGCTAAAACCTCAAAGAGCCCTGCATCGTACTATAGCCACAGCGCCATGTGGCGGGGTGGGGCGGGGGCAGCCATGGGCCCAGACCCAGGAACTTCTCAGGGATAAGGAGGAACCATCACACTCTTTGGGGGGAGGCTGGGGATAGGGGGCAGGGAAGGGCAGGGACGGCAGAGAAGGAGAAGCACACACAGCAGCAGTGGCTTAAGAAATAAATCTGCACAGAGTTTTTAAGAAACCACCTAGAGCTGAATCCAAACAGACATTTAGAGAGTGACTTCATCGATTGCTAATTTTCTATATAGTCTCCTAACAGATTAAAACCACCACCATAAAACACATGATTCCCGACACTGGTCACCGAAAACACGGGGACCTCTCGTGCCACTCTCCATTTTTCTCTCTTCGTGCATGTCACCAAGCCAGTGACAACCTTTAAACCCAGCAAAGTCAAATCCCAGCCAGAACTTTGGGAACCACGGGTTTCAAAAAGCATGGCCATTTCCATTCCAACTGCTCAGGTCACAGGAGCCACAGCAGGTTCACTTTAGGGCATGTCTAGAGCCCCGTCCACAAAACACCGTTGTGACAACAGAATGGAGCCTCAAAGGCCCCTTAATTCTCCAACCGGCTTGCAGGGAAAGCACCCAGCAGACATAAAGAGGACAAGGCTGAATGAAGTGAAAAGTGGGAGACATGGGGGAGAGAGGGGAAAAGATCAATTAGGCTGTAAAAGAAAAGCCCATGAATTTTAGTGCCTGTAGGGGAAAGATCAAGCTGAAAGGAAGGGGCCTACACCCTATCAGAGGACGCCCTGCCTTTCAACTATGATTTTTTTATCACCCAGCAGCCAAACTGGCTTTACAGAGACATCATGTACAGTTTGGGGACTCTGTCCACACACGCGGATTACTTGAAATGACTGACATCTTGGTTACACTTCCTGTTTGGACCGAGAGCAGTAATAACCGTACAGCAGTTACAAACACCCAGACCTGGTGGAAAACTCGCCCCCTACCCACTTTGTGTTTCCAAAGCCTCCTCTAGGTAAAGAGGAAATGATCTCATAGATCACTCTGGTCTCATCTGGTCAGCCCCATTTCACAGATGGGAAAACCAAGGCAGGACAGGCCAGCAGGTCCAGAGCTGAGGCCAGATTCCAACACTCCTGTTTCTGTATTACCAGCCCACAGATGACCACCTTAATCAAAATACTGCCACCTCCCTAAAGGCCCCTGACGTCCTCCCTCCCTCCGCCTCACCATACCCAAATGTATTCTTGGCTCCTTTTCAGGCTATGACTCCAAAGCAGTAATGGAGACCAATTAAGCTATTACATCAATGTCAGCAGCAAGCTGCTCCTACTTAGTCCCAGCTAATTAAGAATCTCTGCCACTTGGTAGGGAGCACGCATCACTCACTACAGAACACCCAGACCCATTCTGTCAAGGGAAACAGCAAGGTCTAGGGCTTAAAAGAAATCAGGCAGGGCCTCGAATGAAGAGGTCAGGCCAGTCAGAACCGGACACAGCAACGATCACTTCTGAGCGCTCACACCGAGTCACTTATGCTGTGACAGTGCTCTGCCCCGTGCATCCTTCCTTCTCTGCCCCTCGCATCCTTCCTTCTCTGCCCCTCTCGCAACTGTCTCCTCTCCCGCAGAGAGAAGAGAAAATGTGGGATCTGGCTAGGGAGAGGAGCTTAGCAGGCAGGCAGTCCTATCCATTCCCCTTGTTTTCCAGAGTGAAGGTTCTCACCCAGGGGCACGGGCTGCTGATGGCAGCACCAGGACCAGAGTCAGACTCCTGTGGGGCAGGCAAGTTCCTTAATACAACTGGAGTTTCCACACCAAGTGCTGCTGGTCTGGGTTGGCAGTCACCTCGTGTTTTCTTTTCATTTTTTCTTTCTTTCTTTCTTGGTATATATGCTGATGAAGCGAGTATTCTTTATATTTTCTTGAAAAAAATGTAATACAAAAATATTGATAAATATAGCAAACTCTCACATTCTGACCATCCAGAATTAACCACTGTTAACATTTCCTTGCTTTTGACATTATGAATAAAGTTGAGTCCCCTGTCTCATCCTCTCCTTTCCCTCTCTGTCCAGAGGCAACACCGATGTGTATACTCCTAAGCCATATTCTAATACAATACGTACACCCATAATGAATAATATTTTAACATAGTCGACCTTACCAACTTTTTCACTTCTGAGTTGTGTTTTTTGAGCCTTTTCTAAGAAATTCCTTTTAACCCCGGAAGTCAGAAAGATATTGTCCTGGAGCTATTTTCTACAGTGTTAAGGTTTTGGTTTTAATGTTTAGGGCTAGCTGAAATTCGCCTTTCTGTATGCTGTGAGATCAGATCTAATCTTTTTCTCTAGAAAGCCAGCATGAGTCACTGAGGAGCTCAGCCCCTCCCACTGGTTTACAATGATTTTGATTAGAATTGTCTTAAATGAGATGCTTTTATGCTAATAAGTTGTCCCATCTAGGAACATATCATTGTCTATTTATTATACACCATGATGATGGCTTATGATTTTCTCCATTAAAGGCTATATGTGTTTTATTTAACTCATTCCTAGGTAGCATATAGTTGCTATTATGAACAATATTTTTTCCTATAGCATTTCCAATAGCTTATTGCTCAGGAATGCTATTGCTTTTTGTATGGTGATACTATACCCTGCAACTCTGCTCACCTCTTTTATTATATATAATACTTCAGAAAACCCTTGGATTTTGAAGATGCACAATCACATAATTTTCACATAACAAGAACTTTGTCTCTTATTTTCCATCTTTATAACTTCATTTATTTTTCATGTCTTGTTGCATTGTCTAGGTCCTCCAGCATAATGATGAACAGCCGTGGTGATATCTAGTGTCATTATCTTATTTCTAACTCTTACTGGGAATGCTTCTAATTTTTCCTTACCAACCATAGGATAGCAGTTGCCTTTTTTATGTGCTCAGATGGTAATGTTCCCAACTAGTAAGCTCCTTCAGATCTTTCCATCCACTACATCACAGTACCTGTACACAATAAATGTCTGCCGATTGGCTAAATAGTTCTAAACCTTACTGCTTGGTATTTATTTTGAGACCTCCTGCTTCTCTGACTTGAGCAAATGCAGTGGATGCTGGGGCAATATTGGGCCAGATAGTTTTGAGACAAATGCTCTTTAAGTGTGTGTGTGTATACTTAACTTCATGGTAGCTCATGAACCGAGGCTCTGGGGGTTCATGAAAAAGAAAGAAGGATTCTGGTTTTTTTAAAGTGAATATTTCAGTGATGTGGGATTTGATTACCCTCTGCAGACTGTTTATCCTCTCCCTCCTTGTTCATCCCATATGAATAAGAATTAATTGAAGAGATTAACTGGCCCCTGAATGGGTCACTGATGTTTTTTGGATGCACAAGGATCTATTTCTTTGTGCAGAGAGGCAACTCCAGAGGCAGGAGGGGGCTGCTCGCATTGTTCAGTTGGAGGGATGCCACACACCTCCTGGCTTCTCAGAAAGAATGCAATTCCTGGGCATGTGGCCAGCCCAGTCTCTCTGAGGCTGTGCACACAAAACCAGCAGGACCTCCAAGCAGTCCTGATGAGAAAATGTACTCCTTCTTATGCTCAGGCCCCTGCTCCTTTCGCCACTGGCTAAGTCTTCAGCTACTCCCCTCAAGTCATTGTCCCCTGCTCTTAATGCACTCACTGCTTGAGGTACACGGAGGAACGAGGAATGAATGTCAAGCAAGGAGATCACTGTCACTCCCCTGTCCCCAAATTGCCCTCAGCCTTGTTCAAACAAACAGCTGGAAAGAGAGAAAATAAGTAATGCATCACATCTGGGGTAAAATCAGAGTGACTGAAGGCAGTGACTAATTCCTCAGCAGCGGAGAGTACAAACGTGGAAGCAGGCACAGGGGGTGGAGAGAAGGCCATGCTCCTGTTGAAGCAGAAGTCCTGGGTTCAAGTCTCAGCCCCACCACTTACTTGTCATATCATCAGAGGCAACCTTTCAACCTCTAAGTACATCATCTGTAAAATGGGGACAAGCATTATGGTCCCAAGTACTATTGCAGTGTGGGCTGGAGATAATAGACAGTCTGCTTCATCCCTGAAAAGTCCAAAGCCCCTGAAGGAAGTTTGTACTAAGGCCAGAGAACGAAAATCCCTGAATGGTTGGCGTGAAGGACCAGGCAAGCTGAGAAGACAGGATAAGCCGGTTGCTGGGCTCTGCCAGGAAGACCCATAAAGCCTTCCCTTATGGTGTCAAATTACAACTCCTTTATCACTTAGCAATCTGTCTCAGCCCGCCCAGTGCAGGGCAAAGCTGAAAGGACAGGCTGAACAGGACGCTGGACTGGAGGGCCTCCTGCGGGATCCTTCAAGGGCCGTCTTCCCCTCCTCATCTCCCCCAGCCCCCACATCCACGCAGAGGCCAAATTCTTTGGAGTCAGTCTGCACTATGAATAGCAAATTCATGTACTCCTGGCTATTCCCACTGCCAATGCCCTGGTCAACATTCTTGCCTGGATTAGGCTAATACCCCTTCCCATCACTCCCAGGCCCAAATGATGCCACAGAAGCCGGCTTCCTAAAGAGCAGGGTGGAACACCCCACTCCGCTGCTCAATACCTTCAATGGCTCCTACTTGTTACCAAGTAAGTCCAGACTTCCCAGAAAGGCACTGAGCTCTGAGCTGGTCTGCTTCCCACCTCATCTCCCTCTAGGCCTTATGGGTCAGTCACCCCAGACCACCTGCATTTATTCAAACACACCAGGCACACACTTTTTACCCCTGAACGTGGGGCTACGTTGGTGCTCTTTCCTGTATGACTAGTGTCCTCACCTTGTCTCCGAATGAAACAGACACACGCCTCTCTTCTCCAGCACACAAGCACCCTGAAGGGCGTGACCTGTTTTATTCTTCTAGTCATGCCCCTCCAAGCCTTGTATATAGTAGTTTCTCAGAATGTAAAACTGAGACTGAAATAAATGACATGATAACCCCGTAAAAACACTGTGCAGAGTGACAGAAACCCAGTACAAAAGGGCACATAATATATGATTCCATTTGTATGAAATGTGCACAACAGGCAAATCCACAGGGACAGAAATCAGATCAGTGGTTCCCAGGGGCTGGGGGAGGGGAGGGACCGACCAATGAGTGCAGGTCTCCTTTGGGGACGATGACACGGTTTTGGAAGTAGATAGGATTGCTGGCTGCACACCACTATAAATGTACTAGTGACACTGAATTATAAACCTTAACATGGCCCAAACAGGAAATGTTATGCATTGTAGCACCAAAACCGAGCGGGGAGGGAAGTGAGGCTGAGCAGATAGAAATAATTACCCCATGAGCACACAGCTAGCAAGTGTGATTGCGAGTAGATTTTAAGAGCTTGATTTTTCACTGAAATTTTGAGTCAGCAGAGAGCTCTCCCCCAACATCTCCACATCCATCCCCAGTCCCGGGCCTCCTCCCTGACCGATGCCCCCTCCGAGTGACCCAGGCCGCAGTGGCCCACATTTCCAGAAGCAGCCCTGCCCAAAAGCATCAGCGCCCAGTGTTGCTCTCGCTGACTTCACGGGTGCTGGTCTCGGTCCCCACAGCTAGACTGTGGACAGAACCCGGGCAGAGCCTGCCCACAGGGCTTCCTGACTTCACGAGGGTGATGGAAGCTGAAAAGCACGTGGGATACTATTTATATTTTACACAGTTTTGATTTGCTTTTTATCTGAAAAGCTCCCACTGTTCTTTTGGTCAGAAAAACATAACAGTTTCCTTTTGCCCTTGATTCAATCTCAGGAAATGCGTTTTCACCAGAACTAACAGAACTAACTAACCAATTGCTACCTGTGTTTTCTTATTGATTGTTAACACCACTTTCTCCACTTATTTATAAAGTATCAGTTCTCTACTTGAAACACTGCATGAACATTCTAGGTTGTATTTTTATAGAGGAAGCCAATAAATAAAACCCTGTGAAATAACAGCTTAGGGTTTAAATGTGTACCAAACGAAGTTTTATCATTGCACTTTAAAAAATTTTCTTTTTTTATTCTATTGAGAAATTAGCAAGGGAAACCAGAGGTTAAAAGGAGTGTACACTGGCCTTGTGTCCACCACTTACTGATGACCTCAGGCAAGTCCCTCAGCCCCTCAGAGTCGGTTTTCCTATCCACAAAATGGGAATAGAAGCACCTCCCTAGGAGACTAAGAGGAGTGTTGTAAGACACTATTAACACACCAAACGGGAAAGCGTGCAAAGGGCAGAAGGGAAGGAGGAAGGGAGGTGAATGCATCTCCACCTCCTTGGCTTCAAGTCCTCTGCACAGATGATCAGCGGGTCCAGCAGGTGCTCTGAGAGCCTGCATGGGCTCTGCGGAAGTGGCCAGCGGATCTGAAATGGGAGGACAGGGTGCTACTCTGGCAGAACAACAAAACAAAAATTTTTTTAATCCACACTCAACCTTCTTCTCCTGAACAACAATGCACATACCAGTAACACACCACCAGGTGGGGGTTATTTATAAAGAGGGTTTTTTTTTTTTTTACTTTCTATTCTGAAATAATTATAGACTCACAGGAAGTTTCTAAAATAGTACAGGAGGTCTCTGTCCCTGTTACTCAGCTTCCCCCGATGGTGGTATCTTACACAACACCACACCATGGTATCGAAACCAGGACCTGACATTGCCACAATATGAAGTAGAGTGCAGATGACATCAGCTTTGCATACGCTGTTGTTTCTGAGTTTACAAACAACTCTAACGGGGGCAGAGAGTAGAGAAAACACTGGTACGTAATTATTTACAACACTGTGATGAAATGATACAATGTAATTTTGACAGGTAGCTCATGAGTGAGCATGCAAACATTACTGTATTAAGAACAATAATTTTTGTGATTGTATCTGTCGTGACGAGACGATATTTGCAGCACCTTATTTGGAGATATTTGCGGAATCTCCCGTTCGGGGAGGTGGAGAGGCTTCAGTGATCCTCGTTCCCACAAAAGTATTCTAAGAATCAGGCAAAAAGAGTTGTGCTTCCTTTTCCAGAGGCGTGATCATCTTTATCCCAGCCCCACCCTGTGGTCAGCACTGCCCACCGGGATCCACCTGGGGAAAATCATAGATGTCCCTCAGCTTTAAAGGCATCTCCAGGTGGAATTCGGGGCTGGCCTTGAAATTTGGTGCAGGTCGACTGAGCAATGCCGCCATCTGGTGGTTCGACAAAGAACCGAGAAAATCAGTGACAATGGGTAGCTTGTTGGGGGGCCTTGAATTGAGTCACTTTTAACATCTATTCCGGGCGGCTCTGCTTTAGATACGGCTGTACTGACTATTCCAAGAAAGAACGTTTTGTAATGAGAATGACTGCTGTGTGGTAAGTTAAATATGGCCACAGGAGAAGAGGAGTCTGATTTCCCCATCCCTTGAATCTGGGTGGGGCTGATGCTTCGGAAAAGAAAACTGAAGCCTGAGAGCTTCCCACCTCGCCCTCTGGGAACATTACCATCCCTTGCACAAGCCCGGATTTGCTTCCTCGAGGGTGGGACTCCGGGTAGAGAGAGAGAACAGACTGGTTGTCGCAGCCTTTTCTTCTGAGGCCCCAGACGTGTGAGTGAGGCCCCAGACGTGTGAGTGAGGTCATGCAGAGTCAGGCAGTCCGGTGAGCCACAACCAAGCATCGTGACGAGTGAGTCCAACCACGACTGGCTGAAGCCAGCTCAAGCACTAACCCACACAGTCACGTTGTAAGGCAGTGAGTTCTGGGGTGGCCTGCAATGTAGCAGTAGGTAACTGACACACCTTCAAATGTATGTTTTGAAAACCTGTATCGTGGACTCCAAGTTTAGTTTATTCCTACGATTTGTAACGGGGGAGGAGCGGGAGGAGCATCAATATTTTCACATGGTGAATCCCGACTACTTCACACGTTGTGAGGGTTGCACATTCTGATTTTCTTACACATTTTCAGGCCCTGCCACATGCTCTCCTTTATTAATTCAGCAAATATTAACTGAGCATGTCACAAGTATCAGTTACAGGGAGGCGCTAAGGACTTGGCATTGAATTAGATGTGATGCCTACAATGGGGAAGGGAAGGGTGGCTATATTAGCACCCCATTAGGAAAAGAGAAACCACTGCCAGTATTTGGAACAAAGAGAATTTAATCCGGGGAATTTGCTGTACAGGTGAGAAGGCAAACAAAAGGTGGTGGGGACAAAAGCCCAGGAAGATAGTCAGCCACAGAGGCCGCAGAATACCCGGCACCCCTTCCTCCACCCTCCAGTCTCCCAGCAGGGCCTTGCACAGGGCAAACCGAGCAGGAGCCTAGGAGATGCAGCCTGCAGGGACCAGCACCCTGGGCCTCAGAGCTCAGCATGGGAAGAGTGAGGACAGAATGACAGCAAACAGGTTTAGGGTTTGTCGTGAGGTGTTGTGGGCTAGAAAGACTTTCTTTACAGCTGAGAAGATGAATGGATTATTTTATGCCGCATGTACACGTCTGTACCACAGCACCACCCCCTTCCCGTCCCTCCCCACCCCCAGAGCAGTACCAAGGTCTCCAAAGAGCTTTCATCCTGGTGCAATTCTAGCTCTACCATGAAAGATGGTCAAGACCATCATGACAGAGATGGCAGAATTCCTTTCGGGCCCAACGTGAGCCCTTCTCAAAGGAGAATCTCAACGAACCTGTGGACAAGAAACGTGAAGCTGTGTGGCTAGAGAACAAAGCACCTGGCTGCAAGTCCAAGTCCCAGCCAGAACCATGGGGTGGTCCCTGAACAGTGAGGGGTGGGGCTCAAGGCCCTTCCGGCTCTCCCATTCTTCAACAAGCCTGTAAGAGAACCCAGAGCACCCACTCAGCCCTGCCACCTCTGACATCTGGGAGATACTGGGGCTTGGTGGCAGGCAGTGGTTACAAGGGCTCTGGGTTCACATCCTAGTTCTGCTTTTGCTATCCATGACCTGAAGTTAGCTGTTGCCTCTCATGCCTCTGTTTCCTCGTCTGCGAAGAGGGGGAACAATCCCTAATTCCCAGAGTGGTGGTGAGGAAGAAGTTCATCCCTCAGCACCTGTTGGATGATCTAGGGCAGTGGCTTTCTGAGTGCGGCCCCTGGACAGGAGCATCAGTTAGAACTGAAACCTCCGGAGCTGCACCCTAGGCTTACCAAGTGAGAAACTCTGGGGTGAGCCCAGCAGTCTGAGTCCAAACACGCCCTCCAGAGGTTCGGAGACCTGCTAACGCCTGAGAACCAGTGATCTAGCTAGACCATAACAGACCCTCAACGAACAGTAGCTGTTACGGCTCTTTTTACAGCTTTAAGAATGAATTTGGAAAAGGGAAATTTTCACATATAACCAACTTCTAGAGTCATTTAGAATGAGCTGGAATTTGAAGACACCCAAGGCTTTAAGTCCAGCACCAGTTGTGAGTGGTTTGGGGACTGGTCCAGCTACCCCACAGATGGCTGTCCAGGGGGCCTCAGAGCTGGAACAAGTATCACAAGGCTCTCACAGAAGATTAAGGCCCACCCAGGACAAGAACAGCCAGAAAAGGGCAATAGAGAAAGTACCAACATTGACTCTAACTCCTTGTCTGTTGTTTCCGTTCCTTCCTGCTTCTCTGAGGCCGTCACATCACCCCTTGGTGTTTTCTTTGAGCGTCATGAATCTTTTAGGCTGCTGCTCTTGTTTTCTTCTCAATGTTCTTACCCCCAAATCTCCGGGCAAAGATTTTTCTCTACTCAGATTTTTGCTTCTACTGTTTTAGGACTGATTATTAATTTCTTCCTTTACTTTGTACCTTCTCCCTCTCTTGGAAGGCCTCTGTGTCTCTCGCCCTCACCCCATTGGAGATATTCCCAGAGTCCTCTGGGATGTGGAAAGAACACCTCATCTTGAGCTGGTGGAATGAGTAACAGCCCTGAGCAAGTCTGTACAGCTGGGCCAGAGGAGGCAGGTATGTAAACTGACCATTCCCACAGCAGGTGGGAAGCAGGCATTCTAGAAGAGCAGGTACCTGGAAGAAGGCACTGCCAGATAATCCTGGGGAGGGAAGGGGAAACACGTACCCTAAGTCCAGGAGGGCTCCCTAGAGGAGGTGAGGTCAGAGCTAAGGCTTGGAAAAAGAGCAAGACAAAGCCAGGCAAGAAGTGGAGTTTGGGGGTGAGGAGGCTGGAGGCACAGGGAACAGCAGCTATACAGCTCCTGGGGACTGAAAACAATTTCAGCCTGCCATAGAGTTACTGAATGACAGAAAACCGGGCGGGGCAGTCCTGTTGAGGAGACAGATTCGGAAAGCTGGCAGAACGTGGTGATAGCTGGACGTGGCGGGTAGAGGTAGAGGTGAGGGAAAGGAAGGAGTCCAGGATGGCTGCTGGGTCTCTGGCTTTCTGAGTTGATGGCAGAGTCACGTGGGACAGAAGGAGAGGGAACACAAAGACGATGAGTTCAAATTCAGACACATGAAGTTCTTGTGCCAGGGGACATAATGTGGAAATGGCGACAGGCCCCTGGATCCCCACATCTGAGGCTTGGGGAGATGACAGATCCAGAGACTGGTATTTCCTTGTTATTGGTGCTTTCTGCGGTACCTCTGTAGACAGTTTCTCTTACCTGTACCACCCTGAAGTATCTTAAATATGTGTGCTATGTGATCCAACAATCCCTATTCTGGAGGTATACTCAAGGGAACGAGAACAGGATATGAAAAAGGTACACGCAGTCCCATGTTTGCTGCATTATGCACAGCAGCCAGGACATGGAGACGGTCCACATGTCCGTCAAAGAGGAATGGATGAAGAAGATGTGAAATGAGCACACAATGGAATGCTATTCAGCCCTGAGAAAGAAGAGCATCCTGACATTTGTGACAACAGGGGTGGACCTCGAGCACACTATGCTAAGTCACATACGTCAGACACAGAAAGGCAGGTACTGTACGTAAAAACAGAGAGTAAAATGGTCGTTACCAGCGGATGGGGCTGGGGGAACAGGACAGATGTTGCTTAAGGGTACGAACTCACAGTAAGTAGTAAATAAGCTCGAGAAATTTAATGCACAGTTCCATGAATGCAGGCACCAACAACGTATCATAATCATCAAGCGTGCTAAGAGATCACAACGACACGATCCCAGCCACTAAAAAGAAAATTAAGTGACATGTTAGAGGTGCTAATTATCACTACAATGGCAACCACATTACAATATATAAATGTATCAAATTAACATGCACACCCTAAATTTCCACAGTGGTATATGTAAAATATTTTTAATTAAGAAATATTTTTCA